>VDFB02370901.1:0-18950 GCA_007258455.2 Sequoia sempervirens
CGACAAGAAAAAATAATAAAATAAGAACAAGTTTTATATGGCATACTAATCTCATTGTACGACAAGAAAAATCTTATATTGTACAGAGAGAAAAAAAATTATATTGTACAGCAAAAAAAAAATTACATTGTATGGCCTGGATAGCCAGTCCATATTGTATGACACCACCTAAGGATTAGTTTGTACAACCCTACTTGTTTATCAATATTGTACGGATTGTAAAACGTAATGTATGACCAGCAAATTCCCATATTGTATGGCAAGGTGACTTTGTAATTGCACAACCACTTAATTCGTTTGGCAACATTGTAATAGCATACCATCTCTTTGGCGATATTGTATGTTGGAAATGCAAATATAATACTATACGGCTATCTCACTTTCCCATTTACATTGTACGACTCTCTAAATTCTTCGACTGCATTATACTGCCCCCCAAATTCTTCCATAACTACATTGTACGTCCATCCCAATTCTTCCCCGTCTGCATGGTACGGCCATTTCGTCCCATCTGCATTGTACGTCTATTTCATTCTGCTTATGGCAACAGTTTGAATAGGTTGTTGGTCTCATAAGTGTATGGTCACCAATGAGCACTTTAGTGGTACGAGATAACACTTTGATTGTACAACAACCAACCTTAACCTCCCTTGTACGGTCAATTTCATTTGTACATCAGGTGAATTGTTTAAGTGTACGGCTTGATGGTTAATGTCCTCAACATTATACAGCCTTTCAATTGTCCCAACAAAAGTTTATTCCCAGAAGCCATTCTCAACAACAATCTATTATCGAGAGCCATTCTCAACAAGAGTCTATTCTCAGGAGTTTCAATGTGCAATCAAATGAGTTCCCTTGGTTGGTTGGTCGAAAGCATTATTCATAGACCCCCACAAGGGATGCTGCCCCTTAACCTTGCTGGGGGTGTTGCCCCAAACCCCGCTGCACTCATTTGATTTGCCAAGTACTCTCTAAGTCCGAGTTTGCAATGTACACTTCCAAGTTTGTTTATAGGTCATCTACAATATCGTCATCAATTTGGAAAGTCTTCCCTAATGTTACTTAATATTTACTTGTTGTCTAGAAGACAACTCTTTCTTTCGGGGAGAATGATGTACTCAATGTACAATGCCTATTATTATGTTTCGATAATATTGGTTATCTGACTATGCTTTGATTTAAAGTTTTATTTTATGGAGGCGACAGCCGTGGTAGGAGTTTGAAGCGCAGGGATCTACGGTAGCAGGGAAGTCGAGGCTTCGATGGCCCTTCAATAAACGTTGGAACTGGAATTCTCAGAATTCTAGTTGGGCTGGTAAGAATTAGGCTTGGCAGGCTCCGGTGAACAAGGGCTTTAGGGCAGGGAATTGAACCAATGATGGCCGGAAAGATTGGTTCCACCCAAAGAAGGGAGAGCAGTTTAGGTCGTGGCATTTAGCGGAAAAGGTAGATTTTAGGCGGGTGGAAGGAAAGTTCTGGAGACCGAAGGCTCAACCGGACAAAACTGGTTCAAGTTAGGTATCACCGAATATCTCTATTACAACTTTAACCTCGCTGCTTTTAGATAATAGTGAATGGAGTGATACTATTGGGTTCTTAAAAGCAAAAGCTTTCTTTATGAAATGGGGGGGAAAATGGCTGGCTTTTGCAAAAATAAGGGCCTGGTGTGATCAAACCTGGGGGAAAGAATGTGATTTGAAAACTCTGGAGAATGGCTTTTATCTGGTGATTTGTAAATTAGCACAAGACAAAGACTGGATCATTGATAGTGGCCCGTTTGAAATGGATGGTTTAGGGTTTCTCATTAAAGATTGGACCCCGAACTTTAACCCTAATGAAACTTTTCTAGAAGAAATCTCGGTATGTATAAAATTGAAAAACCTACGCCATGAGTACTGGGACTTGGAAACCTTGAGAAGGATAGGCAGTAAGCTGGGGAGCTTTGTGAAGTCTGAGGAATCGGTGGATAGATCTGATTTCAGCATCTACCCCAAGATATGTGTAATGAGACAAGGGATCCATACTTTGCCAGAAACTATAGAATTGCACATAGGGGAAGGTATTTGGTGTCAGAAGATAGAAATAGTTGCAAACCCTTTTGAATGCCTGAGTTGTGTGGGAAAAGTGTTTTCTAACAAGGGGTGTTCTCTAAGCGATAAAGGGAAAGATCTTACTCAAAAATCCTTATCGGAGGAAATAATTAACCTCTCAGAGGTTAGGGTTCTTGAAGCTTTTGATTCTCAGCCTTGGGTGTCAAAAGGCTCTTGGGGCTTTTCTAAATCGAAGGTGGAAGAGGTCTGGGAGGGTTTTATGAAAGGAGAAATAGATGCCATTTTTGCCAGAGCTAACAAAGGGCATTCCCAGAAGTTGCCTATTCAGATTGTCTCAGCGGATAGCACCACCAAGCTGTTCTTGGGACCAAAGGAAGGCTTAACCATGGATTCGGCAATGGGGATTTCAATGGGTTTGGAAGATATTAGAAGTGAGAATGTTTTTATGCCAAGGCAAGAGGATTCAATGGGGACCAAAGGAAGCCTTTCCCAGGATCGCGATTTTGTCAATGCTATTCAGTGCACCTCTATTGCCCCAGACTCTAGGCATAAGGTGGACACTTCTATGGAAGCTCTGGTGAATCAGTGCAGTTTGGTTCAACCGGTAGAAGATCTGGGTTTGGAAAAACAAGTTCAGGAGGTTTCGGTTGATTTTGTTGGTGTTGCTTCAATGATGGAGGGTCATGGAAATGAGCTGGACGATCAAGTGTTTAAGGATATCCCAATATCTCCTATAAGAAATTTAGATAATGCCTTTGAAGGGGTCCGAGATAGTGGCGGAAATTTGGAAGATGCAACTTCGGAATCAGATTCAGAGGAGGATGGTGGGGAGGGTGATATTCTGGGGTTGCATGACAACATTGATATAGTTGAAAAGAGAACCATAGGACAAACTCTAGCCCAAAACAAGGTAAAGTTAGGGGAGAAGCGGAGGAGAGGTCCCAAAACTAATAGGATGAGGCTGGAATTGGCAGGTAATGCCACGGGTCAAAGTAAACTAAGGTCGGGGAAAGGCTATGCCTTCCCCCGACAGCCATGAAAATCTTATCTTGGAATGTCAGGGGCTGCAATGCCTCTGACAAGATACGTTTGATCAAAAGATGTCTTGATCAAATGAGACCGGCTTTACTTTTGCTTCAAGAAACAAAGGTAAAAGATTCTGATGTTGCTCTTTTCTCAAGGTGTTTTTCCTGTTGGAATTGCACCTTAGTCGGGGTTGAAGTTGCTTCGGGTGGTTTGGGTATTCTTTGGAATGCCTCTGTGGTTGATGTCCGGGTTGTGCGACAGGAAAAAAACTGGCAATGGATAAAGGTGGATTCTAAACAATTGAGAAATTGTTTTTTTATTCTCAATATTTATGGCCCTAACAATTCTGCACAGGAGTTATGGCAAGGTATATCTATGCATTTAAGTGTAAATGGCGATAGTAGGTTCCTCCTAGGTGGTGACTTTAACGCTATTTTGCGGCCGTCTAATAAATCTGGGGGCGTATGTTGGGCTGGGCAGAGTCAACAGGATTTTAGTGACTTTGTTCTAAACAATGGGTTGTGTGAAGTTTATTTTAAGAAAGGAGAATATACTTGGACTAATAGAAGGAGGGGTTTTCTAAATATTGCGGAAAAATTAGATAGATTTTTCCTGGCTGGTGATTGGGCCTCTATGAATTGGACGTGTGAAGCGGAGATTCTTCCCATATCTTGTTCAGATCATTATCCAATTTGCTTAAGGATTCAAGAGGATTCTACCCCGGACAGGTGCCCTTTCAAGTTTGAAGTGATGTGGTTCAGGGCAGACAATCTCAAGGAGTTGGTTAAGGGTTGGTGGATGAACGCTCCAAGTTGGACTGGCTGTAAAGCGTTCATCTTTTTCAAGAAGCTTCAATATGTTAAAGAGTGTTTAAAAGCTTGGAACCGGGAGTCTTTCAAAAACATTTTTAGCGAGAAGCTTTTGATAGAAAATCATTTAAGTGACCTGCATGCTAAGGTCATAGAAAATGGGATGAGAGATGTGGACTTTGTTTTGGAGAAGAAGCTAAATAAAGATTACTCCGAAGCCCTAGCGCGTGAGGAAATTTTCTGGCGACAGAAGTCTAGGGAAAGATGGTTGAAAGATGGTGATAGGAATTCCAAGTTCTTCCACAATTCTGTTAAGGTTCACAGATCTAATAATAAAATATGGTCAATAAAGAATGAGTTGGGGGAAACTTTGTTTAATGCTGATCAAATTAATTTGGAGCTCGTCAAGTTCTTCTCAGATTGTTTTAATTCAGGGGTTGCTGGTTCAGGAACTAATTCTGATTTATTGGATGTCATTCCAAGTTGTATATCTGATACACAAAATAATATGTTGATGGCGGAGGTCTCTTTAAAGGAAGTGAAGAAGGCTTTGTTTGGTTTAGGTGGGGATAAAGCCCCTGGACCTGATGGTTTCCCTGCAATTTTCTTTCAAAGGTTCTGGGACCGTTTTGGTAATGATATCAAGGAGGTGGTTGAAGAATCCAGGAAAAATGGTTTGGTTCTTAAGGAGCTAAATAACACCTTTATAGCTCTAATTCCGAAAAAGTCTGTGGTTAATACCTTTGAGGATTTTCGACCTATCTCTTTATGTAACACGATCTATAAAGTTATTGCAAAAGTCATTGCCAACAGGTTAAAATTGGTTTTGAAGTCTGTTATTTTTGTTGAACAGAGTGGGTTTTCTCCAAATCGATCAATCTGTGAAGGCATTATTGTAGCTCATGAAGTCATACATTCAGTTTGAATGGCAAAAATTGAGAAGATGTTGGTTAAGTTGGATATAAGAAGAGCTTATGATGAGGTTGATAGGGGTTTTCTGCTGAAAGTGCTTGAGAAATTTGGTTTTGGGGTGGAATGGCGGGCGTGGGTGGAAAGCTGTATTAGTACACCGCGGTTTTCTGTGTTGGTCAATGGCAGTCCACAAGGGTTCTTTGATTCTCGCAAGGGAATCAGGCAGGGTGATCCAATGTCACCTTTTCTTTTTATTATTCTGGCTGAGGTTTTGGGTAGGTTGATTTCCCATAAACGTAGTGAAGGCCTTTGGAAAGGTATTAAAGTGGCAGAGGGGGTTGAAGCTGTTTCACATTTGCAGTTTGCTGATGACACCTTTCTGATGGGGGATGCCTCTTTGAGAGAAGCCCGGGTGATGAAGAACACGCTTGATATGTATGGCTTGGCTTCAGGCCAATGCATCAATTGGCGAAAATCCGAAATTTTCTTTTTTAATACCCCTATTCAACGTCAACTTGATCTTAGTCGGATTCTTGCAATGAAGGTTGGTTCTCTCCCAAGTAAATATTTAGGTATCCCCTTGTTTGGAGGGGTGAATAAAACTTGTTTATGGAAGGACCTTGTGGAATCTTGTATGAAGCGTATGGATGGCTGGAAGAGTAAATGGCTTACCTCAGCTGGAAGAATTTTACTGCTTAAATCGGTGGTTTCTGCCATTCCCATTTATTCTATGATGTGCCTGAAAATTCCTAAGAAAATTCTGAATTCTATAGGTCAGTGTATGAGGAAATTTTTCTGGAATGGGGCTAGTGATGAAGATAAAATACCACTGCTGGCTTGGGATAAGATATGCAAGGCCAAGGTTAGAGGTGGTGCTGGTCTAAGGAACTGGCAGTTGTTAAATGAAGCTCTTGGAGCGAAATTAGTGTGGAATTTATATGCTAATCCTGAGCTTTTGTGGGTTAAAATTTTAAAGGCTAAATATCTTGATTCAAATGAGGAGCAAAGAATATTTACAATTCGCAATCCTCCTAAAGGATCTGCGATATGGAATTTTATTGTGTCTTGTAGACCTGTGATCCTAAATCATCTTTCGTGGCAAATTGGCAATAGTGTGAATGCTAATTTCTGGGAGGACTCGTGGGATGGTTTGCCAAACATTGGTGAAGGGCCTGATCTGTTAGCTCTCAAGCAGTACTTCTCTCGAAAATGGGGAACTAAGGTTCGTGATTACTTGACTTTAAAGCAGGGATCTTTAGGCAATGAATGGGTGTGGAAAAATGTTGTGGGAGATGAACTTTCAGAGGAGCAAATTCAGTGTATGAAGAGGTTGTTCTAGGGAAGGAAAGTTTTTATCTCAGAGAATGAAGATAAATTGATATGGTGTGGATCCTCCACCGGTTCTTATTCGATTAAAATTGGCTATCAACTTCTGGACTCGTTGGAGAGGGAGATCTTTTGGGCAAAAGACTTATGTTGGAATAAGCATGTTCTTCCAAAAGCAGGAACTTTTGCTTGGTTAGTTGTCAAGGGTAGAATTCTGACTGGTGATAGGCGGAAACGGTTGGGTTTTGCTGGCCCATCCAAGTGTGTTCTATGTGATAGGGCTGAGGAATCGGTTGACCATATGTTATTACAGTGTGAGATGGCTACAAGGTGTTGGGATTTTGTGCGACAAAAGTTGGGGTGGCAAGGCCCTATGCAAAGGACGGTGCGTGAGGTTTTTGAAAGCTGGCCATGTATGATGAAAGGTTCCTTTTTGTCTAGTATCTGGGTGGTGACGCCCTCATTGGTGATTTGGGAGCTCTGGAAAGAAAGAAATAGGAGAATTTTTGTAGAGAAAAGTGAAACTTTACCAAGAGTTCTATGGCGGATTGAGCATAGTATTGAAGAGGTTGTGAGTAGTGCAATTTCTATGCCACAAAATCTGTGCAATCCTTTCTCTATGGAGGATAGGAGAATACAAAAGGAATGGCCCAGAATTCGGATCAAATCTTGGCTGGGATCTGTAAAAGTAAAATCTGGCAATGAATCTAAAACTATGGTGAGATGGGCTGAGCCTATGAATGGTTGGATTAAAGCAAATTTTGACGGGGCAGCCAAAGGTAATCCTAGCCCGTCTGGTGTAGGTGTGATTCTTAGAGATCATCTTGGTAATACAATTGCTCTTGCAACAAAAAAGCTTGAAGATGGAACGGATAATTTGGCGGAAGCTAAAGCAGCTCTTTTGGCGGTAAAGCTAGCTAAACAGTTTGGAGTTAGGAAATTGCATTTAGAAGGGGACTCCTTAATTATTATTCAAGCCATCAAAATTGGGGAAACAAAGGCTTGGCATCTTCAAAACTATGTCAAATCTATTGCACAAGATCTGGAAACCTTCGATGACTTTGTGGTTAGTCATATAAAGAGAGATGGGAATAGGGAGGCGGATATTCTTTCCAAGTGGGCCGTGTCCTTTGAGGAATTTGAAAAAATGGCCGTTGAGGATTTTAGGGATGGTTATATTCAATGATTTTTTTGGGGTGGCGTGGTGATGGATATTGTGGTTTTAAAAGGCTTATGTGGATGTTTGACTTTTCTTAGATGTGGATGGTTTAGCTGGCGGTTTTTGAAATCGCGGGTGGAGTTTAGGGAAGTGTGATCTTTCAGACAGAAAGAATTTAATTTCTTTTCCCATGTGGCAGTCCTTTTGAAGGATGTGAGGACGATGACGGGTGCAATCTATTGGTGAAGGACGGGGTGGAACGAAGTGGCTTATGGCATTTAAGGTTGCTGCGATGCTCATCTAAATCTCCACCAAGTGGTATGCATTTTGTACTAACTGCAATTTAAGAATTTTATTGAAGCCAGCGGAAGTACCAGATATTGATGTGCAAGTTGTTCAGGTTTTAAATGGTGCTAAATTGAAAATATGGAAACATAATTTTCAAGTGTTGCAGCAGCGGCTCAGGGTGCGAGCTGTTTACAGATGGAGGCAATGTGGGGTTTCTCTACAAAACTACAACAGAAAGGCTTTTTTGGACCTCCCACAATGAAACGTTTGAAACAGGTGTTAAAAGTTCATTGAAATGAGGTAGTGGAAGTGGTGGTTGGGGTTTTAGGACCGCATTTCATGGAAGCGTCGCACAGGGGACGTCTTAATGTTGACATAGCATCGATGGTTTTTGCGTGGGCAATGGAGCTGGGAGAGGACGCTAAGGAAACCAAATGGGTAATGCTAAAGCTTTTTGATGGAGTGCTGCTTGGAAAATTGGAATCATTCATGGAATGGACGGTGCCGGGTGTGGGTTTTGACGTCTCGGAAGGAATAGAAGATATGGACGAGGCCACTGAAGAAGGGTTGATTCTGTTTGTCAGGTGGAGACGGCGAACGGACAGAGAGGTGTACAAACAAACTATCTCGACGGCGTGGGAGAAGCTGAAAACAAAGCTTCATCGTCAGGATGTGGCCAGGCGACAAGTGAATGAAAGGGTGCCTTGTCACTTCCCACGAAAGAAGCGGGGTTTGAGAAGGAGATGTCGTCGGGGCGGGAATTTTTCATGAAGTGTGGTTTAAGGAAAAGGCTTTAAGGTTTTTTGGATTTTTCAAAAGATCTTTGGAGCTGTGGAGCGAAAGATGCTTGGGTTGTGTTGCAAATGGGTGTATGTGGTTGGCGTTTAAAGTGCGACAATTTTTGACGTCTCCATGAACCTGAGGCTAAACGAATTGGTTTTTTGGTTTGTTGCATTGGGGTTTTTTTGATGCTGTTAGTTGGCCACGACTTTTCAAGAAAAACAGAACGATGGGTGGAGCCATGGGGGCAGGGACAGCCTGTATGAAGTTAATTTTCCATTTTAGGTGTTAGGATTTAAATGGTTTCAATGGCTGTTTGGTGCTCTTGGGAGCTTTTTGTATGGTATATGTCTTTTTGTAATGCTTAGAGGGTTCTTTTTTAAAAAACTATAATGTAATTTCCTTTTATTATTAATAAAATATCACCTTTTACTGATCAAAAAAATATTGGTTATCTGACTATGTATTAATTGTTTGTCGGCTTCAAGTAGTTATAAGTGTCGGTTGATCATCAATTGTGTTTCTCTTGGCAACTGTTGGGTCTTTTAAATAGATTGTGTATCGTCAAGGAAAGCATGATGATCTAGTCGGATAAACTTTGATACTTGGCTGACCATCTTTGGTCTTCTTTTGTAATAATTTCATGTGTGAATAAAGATATATCTTACTCCTATATCTAGTATGCATTGTCATCTCTATCACGCACTAAGTATAGCACCTAAATCTAGAAGCATTTTTGGTATATATTATTCTAATGGCTAAGTCTAAGTGGTTTTTATGTTAATTTACACTCCACATAAGTTTGGAGAATTTGTGGTTTTGATTTAATGAGACAGCTAAACCAAGCCAATTTGTCTTTTTATTTAACTTTTTACTACGATAGTTAATTTTGGAGAGATTTTTTATTCAAATTTACTCCAGCAGCTAAATTTAGAGGTTTTGGGATGCTATTGCTATTGACCTTGATGAATTGTATTATTTCAACTTCAACTTGTATTATGTACAAATCATAACTCGTTTAGAAGCATGTCTGTTACCCATCATTATCTGTTTTCTTCACAAAGAAGAATACATGAAATAGAAATAATGACAATTTATTAGAACAAATGCAGTAATGAATGGTTTAGAGAAATGCAAAAAGGGAAAGATATATTTTGTGATTAAGAATTGGAACAATTTTCTACCTCATTGGCATGGAAGATGCAAGAATTGATGAACGACCATCTACAGTAACCACCTCGAAGCCTGTTCTTTCACTAGCATGCCTTAACTCCCCTACAAAATAATGGTAGAACCATAAATCAATCTTTTGGGCATAGTTCATAACATTTTTCAATAACTTTTCCAACCTTAAAGTCTCTCATCATCTCATGAAGCTCAAAGCAGGCATATAACAATCCAATTAGCCCCCATTTACAAATGAATTCCTATTGCTTTCACAAAAACTACAGAAAAATAAGGAGAAATCTAACATAGATGTGAAGGCTTAGATTTGATTGTCCATTCACTGAGAAAAGTGTTCATTACTCGCTAAAGGAAACGGAGGCTTCTTTCTAGCAATTATGGGATAAGATGCAGCAAAACAGGAAATGCAATTTAGAAAAAATATCCAGGTTACAAGATATGAGAAATGCAGCATGCATAAATATCCAACAATGATTGTCAAGCAAAGCATCCATAACAATAACATCATGAAAACTAAAAACTGCACTTGAAGGCTAGTTTATATTTATCTGCTAAACACATAGCCTTCTTCCTCCTATCTGCTACTTGACATGATTAGTGACAACTTTGAAGTTTGCATTGCTAATGTAGCTGAAGTTTGACTCTCCAACTTTAAATTTTGGTTGTAGTTGTCATTATGAAAGTCAAATAACATGATAAATTTGAAAGTTGGATGTTTTTGTTGTTATTTGTCTTCTTTCTCACATAGTGAATTCCTTTTCTTATATGAGGAATTGGAGCACATATAAGAAATATTCACAGCATAAAAAGAAATCACTTGAAACATAACAGAAGAGATCTTGATATTCATGCACAGTAGTCTTCAATTGATGTCAAGTACAGATCCTCAGTAATAAATGTAGAGAGGGAGCTTCTGAGCAGTGCGATAGGAACCCCAAGACACTCCTCCCAAAGAATAATCTACTATGAATGGGCACTTGTGATGATGATTCTCCACAAAAAATTAGTTGTCAGAACACATTCCCCTTCATCCTCAAGATCCACTTAATACTTTCAAGACTATTGTGATTACATGTGACATTCTAATCCATTAGCACTCCACAACATTCACTACACAAGCATACACATGAACATGTAAAAATAAAAGACACTCCTCCCAAAGAATAATCTACTATGAATGGGCACTTGTGATGATGATTCTCCACAACAAATTAGTTGTCAGAACACGTTCCCCTTCATCCTCAAGATCTACTTAATACTTTCAAGACTATTGTGATTACATGTGACATTCTAATCCATTAGCACTCCACAACATTCACTACACAAGCATACACATGAACATGTAAAAATAAAGAGAGAGACACCCAAGATATGGATAGTACAACGAGGTAGTGATTATAATTTTAGCACTTGAACAATGAACGATAGAGACGACTATGTCTCTACCTATTTATAGACATATGATTGCCTTAATCCTTGAGTTTATTTCATGCCAGCGGAAAAATTTTATTTTATTTTGCTTAAAAAATACTTCCCTATAGCAACTATTTTCCTTATAAGAAAAATAGCTCTGTATCTATTCTACAAGATTAATTTTCAGAGGAAAAATAGCTCCTCTAAATGCCTTTGAAAACAAAATTTACAAATATCACAATACAATATTTTAATAGTGAGAGGTGATATGAGATGACTTTCAACATCCTTTAGGCCATCTTGGCCTGTATAACCTGGCATAGGCTATTTACTGATCCATAAAATAGTTTCTCTAGATGTTAAAATAGATTCTTCAAGGTTTGTTTAGAGATTTATTTTTAGAGGAAAAATAGCTCCTCTAAATGCCTTTGAAAACAAAATTGACAAATATCACAATACAATATTTTAATAGTGAGAGGTGATATGAGATGACTTTCAACATCCTTTAGGCCATCTTGGTCTGTATAACCTGTCATAGGCTATTTACTGGTCCATAAGATAGTTTCTCTAGATGTTAAAATAGATTCTTCAAGCTTTGTTTAGTTGTCTTGATTCAAGATTTCATATACTAGGTTATGACTGCAAATATTTGCTTTGTAGGACCTATCAAAATGTATTACCATTAAATATGTACCCAAGGAATGCATCCCCAACATTTTCGGACCCATCCCCTATAGGAAATGTTTTAGAGTTGCGGGGACGGATCAAAAATGTACCCCCAGCCATCCCTGACCTATAAATTTTATTTTTTTTTTAAAGTAGACATCCCAAGGATGTCAAAAAAATTGCCAAAAAAGCCTAGAAATGACAAGGGACAGCTAGCCATCCCCTATGGCACAAGCATACAAAAAGGTTTGTTTGCTTTGTTAAAAACACAAGATTGAGAAAAAATTAGGAGGCGTTAGGGGCCCACAAGGTTCCCCACACCCCTTGACACGAACCCTAAACCTAGCCACACTAACAACTAAAAGAAAAAAACAAACTCACTTTGTCATTTTAGATTTTGTGAAGAAGGCAAAGGAGGAGAACAGCAATGAAAAAAGACATGAGAGTATCAAAATTACATCATTTGAGGTAAGTTTACTATTCATTGTTTATTCGCTCGACTTCCTTTGCATTTTCTTTTGTTTCTATCAAGATTTCAAACACATTAGGAGTTTTTCATTTGTTTGTTGTTTTATGTTTGCACTTGCAACTCTATTTTGAATTTTTAAAAGAAAGGACAATGAGCAGCAATAAGGGTAGTGATGGTGAAGAGATTTTGATTCATCAAAGAGGCCTGAGGTGCTACTAGGGGTTCTTCTAGGAGTAGGAGGTTGTAGGGACTATCAATTCAAATAACCTATTTGAATGTCCTTCTAAACTTCTCAAAATTTATGTGAAGGGGCAATCCAATCCTAAAAAACCTCTTTTACAATTTGCAACAACCATGGACAAAGACGAGAAAAAAATTTAGGAGGAAGTAGAGTTTAGCTATATCATTTATGCAACATTGATTATAAGGGCAGCTACACAAGGGTTTACTCTAATCTTTTGTGTATAAGTGGACAAGGGGTAAAAAGTTGTGAAAAATAACCTTAGCTAAGAGGGCCGTGGTGACTAGGTTGTACCTAAAGGTGAGGCAAAAAGTAAAGGAATGTCAATAGAGACTACACAGCCTAGTATGTCATTGCCTACTCAAATTGTGGATGTTGAGAGTCAAAGAGGAGAGGGTTCTACCAAGGGAAAGAAAAAGGAAACTTGTGTTATAGAGATGTTCAATATGTAATTAAAGTGGCTGTCTTCAATTGCCAAAATTTTCTTTGCCAATGCCATACCATTTCAAGTGGCACGTTCTCACTATTTCAAACAAATGTTCAAAGACGCAATTGTTGTTGGTCCCTCTTTTTCCCCCCTAGACAATACAAACTATGCATTATCCTCTTTCATAGAAAATATCCTAAGGTGAATGTCGTTATGGAGAACATGAGGCAAACATAGATGAGAATAGACTGCTCTATTATCATGGATGCTTGGCCAATATTAGACATCAACCACATATCAATATTATTGTCATATATTTAGTTAGTTCATATTTTCTTAGAACTATTGATCGTTCAAGAAAGAGAAAGGACACAAACTTCAAATTTCAGATTTTTAAAGATGCCATAGAGGAGGTCTGGCCCTCTAATTTTGTACAAGTGGCAACCAATTTAGCCCATGTATGTAAATTAGTTGGCTTGATGGTGGAGGGTGCTTACAAGCACATTTTCTAGACCTCGTGTTGTGTTCAGGCATTGAATGATATGCTGAAAAAAATATAATCTTCCCTTCTCAAACATAATCAGTTTAAGAACAATTAGCCTATTTTCCAAATTTTCCCATAGGCAAATTGGCGAGCAAACCCAACTCCAACTTTCTTAGAGAGCACAAGATTGGTCAAGCAATGGTTTTGTTCATGGCACTGAGTTCAAATGGTCTTGTTAAGCCTCATGGTACTTTCAAAATGCAATTCTAACCTTTGGGGAGCTCTCCAAACTTCTTGGAGAAGTGTGTTATTTTTAGGTCATTGCCCAATGGCTTCAATTCATCATCCTAAGTCCTCAATGATATATCAGTATGGTCAAAATTTCATATTTGTCGCATTTTAATGCTTTCCACAACTTGGGTGATTTATTAGATTATTGAATAATTATAACTTAAGTTGTCCTGAGAAAATATTTAAAAGACAACTAAAGTATAATTATTTATTTAAAAGTGTTTAAAGTTGTGCCAAGGGGGTGCCTAGGCACAAGGGGGTCTTTGAACATAATGAATTATTATTTATTTTGAAAAAATAGTTTGTGGGGGAGAAAAAGAAATTATTATTTTTCCTCCAGAATGTTATAAAAGGAGGTTGAGAGCTCATTGTTGATGTTAGACATGTTATGATATTGCTTTGCTTCAAAAAGAGCCTATGTTCATCTCCAATTTTCTTATGGATGAAAACCCTCACAAAAATATTAGTTTCGAGGACGAAAATCCCCCTAGCTAGTTAGAGTAATTTCATCCAGGAATCACCAATGCACCTACAAGTGGAGTTTCAATTTTGGTTGCTTCAGTAATGGAGGTATTTGATGTCATTTGAGTTCTTTGGTTTGTGAATCTTCGATGTTGTTTTGTGTGAGTTTTTGTGTTGGAGGTTGTTGAAAGTATTGGAGCTAGCCATACCATTTCCCTATGATAGCCATACTACTCCATGGAGGCCATACCAATTGAAGCTACCAATTGCTCATGAAATGAACGATAAGTATAAGTGACGTTTACATATGTACATTTACTTCCTTATAATTTAACTTATGAAATTAAAAGAGGGGTAAAAATTTATTCAAATCAAAATAAAGCAATACAAAGCAAGGGCATTACACACCCCTGTCAATCTCCACTAAGTGGTACAACTTTTGTGACAAATCTGGGGGTAGTTGACCCCTATCCACAATGTTTCAATTCTGCAAATGATCAGAAGCCCATTTGGCCAAACAATCCGCAACCCCATTCCATTCTCTAGGAATGTGACAAAAAGTAACAGATTCCAAGGAATCACACAGATTAAGAATATGTTTTATAATTACAACCAAATGTCAACTGACATCCTCTAACTGTTGCCTCTTCAGCAAAGTCACCACCACCTGAGAATCAGACTCACAAATGATCTGTCTCCACCTAAGAGCGCAACTGCGCTCCACAGCATATAAAATGGCGAGAGCCTCCATCACATTGTTAGTATGCAGACCCTTATAAATAGAAAAGATAAACTCAACAGTCCCAAAACTATTCCACCCAATACCAGCATGACCAGGATTTTCTCGAGAAGAACCATCTGTGTTGATTTTCAACCACCACCTGAGAATCAGACACACAAACGATCTGTCTCCCCCTAAAAGCGCAACCGCGCTCCACAGCATATAAAATGGCGAGAGCCTCCATCACATTGTTAGTATGCAGACCCTTTTAAATAGAAAAGATAAACTCAACAGTCCCAAAACTATTCCACCCAATACCAGCATGACCAGGATTTTCTCAAGAAGAACCATCCGTGTTGATTTTCAACACACCCTGAGGAGGAGGACACCAACGCCCCTCCCTATTTATCTTCCGAAGAGAATGACAACATCTATTTCTCATGATCTGGTCAGCACCCTGCGCAGCACCACTTTGAAGAGGAAGGTTGAGACGATTGCAACAGGCAACATCTCCCGAATCCACACCCTTAGCCAAGTCACACTTAGCCGAAATAGTTTCTCCCAAAGAATGAAGAATTTTCCACCACAAATGTTGGACAACCAATTTCACATCTTGAAAAATCCTGCAATTCCTCTCCAGCCAGTTATGCCAAATAATAAAGGTCGGTCCAAGAGCCCAAATAACTTGAAGAAAAGAAGTCTTAATAGGGAACTTCCCCCACCGGGCAAAGAACTCAGCCAAAGAAGAGACATGCCAGCAAGCTTGGTTCCACACACCCCACCATAAGTGCCATAGTTCCCTAGAGAACGAACATTGGAAAAAGAGATGAGAGACACTCTCCTCACTATTACAACACAGAACACACATCGAGGGACCCTGGAACCCTCGCTTACACAAGTTATCCCAAGTAAGACACCGGTTCTGGACCACCAGCCACATAAAAAAATTGCACTTGGGCCAAGAAAATTTGTTCCACACATGCTTCCACCAAGGAACCCTAGTGTCCCCAAATATCTGCCTAACCAACTCTCCATAAACCACTGAAATAGAGTACTTACCAAATAAATCACTGTTACTCCAAGCCAAGACATCTTGCTCCTCCAAGGTATTGCAATCACGCGAAGCAAGAATCTGAGCCAGCTCTTGCCTATCCTCCTCCGACACTCCTAGCGGCCAATCCGAGGAGTGCTTCCATCTAAGACTAGCAGCCAACCCAAGATTCCGAACAGTCTTATAATGCTCAATCATATTCCAACCTGCAGAAGTAAAATGTTCACAAAGAGGCTGGAGGTGAGGGTAAGCAAAAAGAATAGGAGGATGAACATCCCAAGAATCCCACTAAAAAAGAGCCTGAGAACCCGTATGACAGATCCAAAATAGCCCCTTCTTAACCAACTAAGCTCCCGATTTCAGAGTATGCCAAATCATAGATCCCCTTCCTTCTAAAGGAAAGTGAGGAACATCAAAAGTGTTAACATCCTTAAGATACTTGTGGGTGAGAATATGGGCCCAAAGTTGATGCTAACTAGTACACCAATGCCAATATAACTTAGCTGCAAGAGCTTGCCCATTCAAAACGACAGAACGTAAGCCAAGGCCCCCCTCTTCCTACAGCCTGCACACAATTTCCCACTTAACAAGACTCCACTTAGTCGACTGCAAGTTACCACTCCAAAGAAATTGCCATGAGAGAGCATCAAATTCCCACAGGAAATACAAAGGAGCCGCCTAAACAAAACACTTGTAAGTAGGGAGAGCCTAGATAACAGACTTCAGAAGAGTCACTCTTGCAGTAGTAGATAGCCAACAATGAGTCCAATGAGTGACCTTACTGCACAGCTTATCAAGCAAATTCTGCCAGGAAGACCTGGGGTTGCCTACCCACAACAAGAGGTTTTCCCAAATAGACAAAGGGAAGAGACCCAATCTGAAACCTCAAAATATTAGCAATTCGTCGTTGAATAGCTTGAGGAGTGTTAAAAAAGTAGATAGATGACTTGTGCTCATTGACTTTCTGACCCTAAGCAGCAAGGTAAATATCCAAAGCCCATCTAAAAAATACAGCCTCCTGAAGGCGAGCCCTCCCCATAAGAGTAGTGTCATCCACAAACTAAAGATGAGAGAGTTGTGGCAGCCCATTGCCCCAACACCAACCTTGGATCATGCCCTAGGAAACCCAAGACTTAAGAAATCTGCCCAAACCCTCAGCCATAATAATAAACAAATAAGGGGAGAGAGGGTCTCCTTGACGAAGGCCCCTAGAAGCCCCAAAAAGCTTAGAAGGTTCCCCATTCATAATAACAGAAAAAGAGGAAGAGGTAACACAACTCATAGTCCAACTAACCCAATCTGGACTAAAACCAAAGCCTAAGAGAATTCTCTACAAAAAACGCCACTTAACTCTATCATAAGCTTTGGCCATATCCAACTTGATGAACATAGATTTCTCCTTAGAAGTTGCCATAGAGTGAATGACTTCAGAGGCAACCACCACCCCGTCCAGGATCTGTCTACCAGCCACAAAACCCCCTTGCTCCTCATAGATCACAGAAGGAAGACAAACTTTGAGCCTCTCTACAATCAATTTAGTAATAATTTTGTACACCACATTACAAAGAACTATAGATCTAAAGAATTCTAGTTGATCTGCACCTTCCTTTTTAGGAATGAGAACTAGGAAAGTAAAGTTCAAGGCTCGAAGCATTTGCTTACTGCGAAGAGATTCCTGGGCAACCTCTAACAAATCCAAACTTATAGTATCCCAAAATTCCTAAAAAAATTCAACAGGAAATCCATCCGAACCTGGAGCTTTACCTTTATTCATCCCAAAAACAACCTCTTCCAATTCAGACAAAGAAATCAGGCGGATGAGGAAATCATTCATCTCATTGGAGATCAGGGAGGGAATGCAAGCAAGAATCAAATTCTCCTCATCTTCTGCAGGGGGTGAATCCTCAGAAAAAAGAGCAAAATAAAACTATCTAGCCTCACGAGTCAAAGCCTATAGAGAAGATATGTGGACCCCATCCAAATTAACCGGAGAGGAAATACAACTCCGATTACAACGAGCCTGCACAAAATGATGGAAGAAAGCAATATTCGTGTCCCCTTCCTGAAGCCAATCAATTTGAGCCTTTTGCTTCCCGAAAATCTCTTCTCGAAGCTCCTACTCTACAACTCTTGCAGCCTGGGATTCTACTTTACCTAAAGCATTCGAGAAACCATAATCCCGAATTTAGCAAGTAATCACATCAAGGCACGCCTAAGCATTCCTCTTCATAGCCTTAAGGTTGCCAAAACACAACCTATTCCATCCCTTAAGGTGAAATTTGACATACTGAAGTTTCTTAACAAAGGTGTATATAGCTGTACCATAAGCAGGGCCTCCATCATGCCACCACTGGGCCATAAGAACATGCAGAGAAGCCTCCCGAAGCCACATAAGCTGAAACTTAAAAGGAGGATTCTTGGGAACTGTAAAAGAGGTTACTGAAAGTTTAATTGGCCAATGATCAGAACCCCTCCAATCAAGAATCTCAGAACCAGTAACCAATCTACCTCCCACCCAAAAACAAGAGACAAGAAATCTATCCAACCTTTCAGGAATAGCTTCCTCTCCACTCCGTCTATTATTCCAAGTGAAAACCCCATTGGAAAGCTTAACATCAATTAAAGCTAGAGAATCCACATTCTCCCGAAAAAGATCAGAAGCAGGCCCTAGCCGAGGCAACCCACCTCTTTTCTACTCCAAACTTAACATAGAATTAAAATCACCAACTAAAACCCAAGGAAGATATGGAGCACATGATCTAACATACCTTATATGAGCCCAAAGCCGGATTTTTCCACGAATATCAATCGAGGCATAAACATTAGTAACCAAAATGGTCTCACCTGTTTCCAAAGTAGAGGCAACCATGGAGATAGTAGAATGACTAGAAATCCACCATAATGGAGCAATCTTTCTTGGGTCCCAAAAAAGAGCCAAACCCCTAGAGCTCCCCTGAGAACCAATGCACTGCACTGACCAAAATACCAGATACGAGAAGCACACTGAACCATGAAATCAACTGAAAGTTTAGTCTCCTGAACACAAAATATGCCCGAAGAATGGACAACAACCAAATCATGAATAGCCTTTTGACAGGAGGTGCTATTCAATCCCCTTACATTCCATGAGAGAACAATCATGGGGGAGACTAGGAGAAGTGAGCATCAATGGGTTTTACAAACCCAAAT
>VDFB02370902.1:0-31072 GCA_007258455.2 Sequoia sempervirens
ATTTAATGGTTTAATGAATAATGAATACTTTTGACTTTATATTAAACTCACTTTATTAATTATTTAAATATTTAATTAAAAGGGCGTATTATAAAGTATTTATTATACTTTATAATAAAGTGATGATATTTGATATAATGAATAATTATTATTCATTAATGAGACGCCAATTAATTATTATTTCTCCTAAGTCTAAAGTGCGAATTTAATCATTTAATTAAATGATTATTAAAAAGAGTCATTGGGTCGAATTTTCAAGGAAGCTATATATTCACAGGAAAGAGACAAATCGAACTCTTATGATTTGATTATTCAATTTGTCTTGTATTTGCTCTAAGCATTGAAGTTTGCAAAACCTAGGGTTTCAGCAGACGAACGATTTTTGAGAACGATACCTCTTCAGAATCTGGCATACTGAGATTGTGCAATACCAGTTGAAGATTGTCTACTTGATGGCTTCATTCAGAAGTTGCAGTTGAGTTCATTGATCGATTCAGGAAGGCTCTTAAGGGTTTATTCATTAGTAAACAGGGGCGACTATTCCAGAGTTCATTCACCGGAGATCTGGCACTTATTTCAAAGGCCGTACTATATTTATTGCTGCTGCTGTACAGGCCGTACTGTTGTACCAGCAAGGCCGTACTTCTCTTTCCAGGAAGATACACCTTCATCTTTCAGTCTCTGGTAGAGGGATCCAGTGCGCCTAGGCTATTTGGAGTTTTTACAACGCTTTCAGAGTCTAGAGATTCATTTATTCATTCAGTCGTACCATTCTATTATGTATTCTGGCGCCTGCAAGAGAAATCAGGTTCCTTCGAAATAAATTAGTATTTTATTCATATGTTCAATTTTTGATATTGTAAAAGCTTTGGAAACTCAATAAATTGGTGCGCCTATATGTTCTGAGCATTTTCCAAGCATTTTCATTGCATTAGGATTTTTTATGAATTTTTAGACAATTTTAGAGCAAATTGCAGCTTTCTTGTTATTTCTCAAAAAACCTCAAAAACACAAAAAAATACAAAACCATCAAAACAATCAATATCAGTGATTCTCAATTAGGGTTTCGGGGTTGAGAGTCACCTGGACTCTTACAAACGGGTACTGATACGGCAGTATGGCAATTATTTTTTCCTTGGGTACAGGTACAGGAATGTGTGTGTGTGTCATATGCATTAAATTTTTGATTTCATATACATACTTATCTTTGTTCCACTTTATAGATATTGGTCTTAAAGATTTGAACAACATTTACACTAAGTTACTAGTTCTGGGGCAAGAACAGGTATGGGTACGCGTTTGTGTATAAATACATATATTTATATGTATATTATCTGTGTGTGTATTAAACTTAAATCATAAGAAATTGTGAAAATTCAAGCCTGCACATCATATATGTTTATATATACAAATATGCATATGTGCGTATATATGTATATGTATAAAGTTTGGGTACGGTTGTGAGTACAAGAACGGGTACTAATACAGCAGTATGGCAATTGTTTTTTCCTTGGGTACTGGTACGGGAATGTGTGTGTGTGCGTGCGTGCGCATGCGTGTGTGTTCGTGTCTGTCTGTCTATGTATGCGCGTGTGCGTGTGTGTTTGTGTCTGTCTGTATGTGTCTGTGTTTGTGCCAGTGTCTGTGCCTGTGTCTGTGTCTGTGTCTGTGTCTGTGTCTGTGTCTGTGTCTGTGTCTGTGTGTGAAATTATAAATTATAAGAACAATGATGCTCATAATTGCCAATAAATAGAATGCAACATAATTTTGACATAGTAACTTATAACAATTCAATTCATGATCACTTCACAAGTACAGTAATTGATTTACCTTAAAAAATATAGTAGATAAATAAAAACTCAAAGAAGCCTGCATACCTAACTAGTTTGTTGGTCACTATTGATCATGAAAAACTCAAAGAAGCCTACATACCTAACTAGTTTGTTGGTCAATATTGATCATGACTTAGTTAAAAGTAGAATATTGCACTCAATGCAACATAATCAACAAACAAAATAGTCAATGTAAGTGGTACAAAAGTTAATGCTCTCTATGTAGCAGAGATCTTTGGTCAACATAGCCAATATAGTAGAGCTCTTTGGTCAACACTGTCAGCTAACCACATTTAAGAAGAGTCAATCAAAAAAGGATCAATGCAGGTGTAGAGGGTCAATGTTGAAGATCTGGTGTGCTGATTCACAAATGATGTCAAATTTACAGTCTGGCCCAAACATTGTCTTTTTCCCCCTCCTGCGATAGCGCTGGTCAAATGAGAGAGTAAATGATGGAATGATGCATTCATGAGGATCAATTAATGCTATCTACATATGTTCAATTGGAAACAATAGCCCTAAAATTTTTTAAGCGGCGATCATATGTTCCCAGTCTGCCAAGACAATATCAAATTTGTATTGGAATTCATTAGAAAACAATATCATATTGAGTAATTGACGGTGTCATACTCCTTTCATAGACCAATTTTGTAACTTCTGTTATTTTTCTCTTCTTAGACTGTGGGGCTCTTGCTGGGTATGCCCAGGGTACTGCCCAAGCGCCCTGGCTGTACCCAAGGACAAACCCAAACCGTACCCACACACATACCCAGGTCAAATATGAAGGACCCGGTAACTTAGTATATATTACACCTATATACACCTATACATGTATATATATTATATATAAACAATAATATTCAATATAATTATAAATGACCTGCAATCTTGAATTTTCACAGTTTATTATGATTTAAATCCAACATGAACAAAATGTCAAAAATTCATATACTTTTTTCATCTAACATTCTATTGATCTCTGAATCACTGCTTTCAGCATAGAAAGGATTTATCCATTATGGTCTCTCGAATCACTATTTTCAGCATGGAAAGGATTTATCCACTATGGTTTCTTGACTCTCTTCTTGATTGGTCATGCTCCCTCAATCAATTTACAAGGAAAGGAAAATATTAGATGGATGTAAAAACATATTGCACTTCCTTTTTAGTTCAAAATAAAGCATATAAGCATTAATTTATAATAGGAATGCAAAGTAATGATGAGATCAGAAAAGTGAAAAAATTAGTGATCTTCTAATGTAGTGCTTTGCAAATTTCCAAATAAATGTAGATTGGAATAAGGAAATCTTCTGCAAAGATTAGATAGATTACTCCTTTAGAAAGTAATACAAAAGGAAACAAAAAGAATACTTCACCTTCAAATATAACCCTGAATCACTTCTTCTTATGTGGAAACACAAAGTACAGTTCAGTAAATATTAACAAAACATGCATAAATAATAATAGCTTAAGATCAATTCAGAAAAATAATTAATGATGCATGAACC
The DNA here is from genome assembly GCA_007258455.2 of Sequoia sempervirens. NCBI lineage: Eukaryota > Viridiplantae > Streptophyta > Pinopsida > Cupressales > Cupressaceae > Sequoia > Sequoia sempervirens. The sequence continues at coordinate 3,341 of VDFB02370902.1, forward strand.
TTCATTTCAATTCACCCAGGGTCTGCCCCAGGCACCCTAGGTACCACAGAAGGACCCATTGGGTACCCAAAGTGCCTATGCTGAACCCTAGCCGTACCAAACTAGAACCAGTACAAGGGTCAATACTGTAGAACCTAGTAACACAGAACTTACATCATAAACGCACTCTTCTCAAATCTTTATTATCTACCTACACAATTTATTTTGTTCCACTTCCTCAAGATTGGACTTAAATATTTGAACAACACTTACATCATAAAAGCACTCTTCTCAAATCTTTATTATTTACCCCAACATTTTATCTTGGTTCCATTCCCTGGATATTGGACCTAAAGATTTGAACTACAATTACATCATTGAAGCTCTGTCCTCGTATCTTTATATTATCTACCCAAAAAATGAAATTAAAATATTCACAAACACGTGTTCGTCTTTTAAAAATATTTTATTACCCTTAGTTATTCCTCTTCCTTTTCACTCTTATTTTTATTCTTTCCTTTTATTATTTGGTGATTATATTTACTGGCCTGGATAACATCCCAAATGGCAAGATTTCCCACACTAGGTAGCAAGACAAGTCACTCAAATTCTATGGTGGATCAATCTTAGAAATTTACTAATCAAATTGAATTATGACATAACGACTTCATGGAGGAATAAGATCCAATGGTTATCTTTATACTAATAAAATAGATGCTAGAATCTAAGCTTTATACACACTGGAGTTTCTTCTTTGCTCATTACCAGATCATTGAATTTGGGTGTCTCCTAGAGTAAACACTTAATAACTATTGAATTGTCTGTTATATTAAGTCTCTTTTATGTTTTTTCTTCTTGTCGATATGCCTAATCACCTCTCATATTTTGCTATTCATGCTAGCTATATTTTTCTATATATTATACCTACTTTAGTCACTCGATCAGCAATTTTATAATATCCTTCTTTTTTTATTCTATTTCTATATTTTATTTTTAGTTTCTATTAACAAAATTAATTGCTTCTCAAGAAATTCTTCTGCAATGGAAGTCACGTTTCCAAAACTTCTCTAAGGTATAAATAAGAAATATAAGTAGTTTAAAAATCAATTATAGTGTACCTTGCTTCGGTGGCGATCAACATGGCTCACAAATTCCAAAGGTACCCGTGCCCCTCGGGACAGTTTTGATAAAACAGATATAAAATCTTCAACTCGTGTGATTTCCTCGCCTGAAAATTTCTTTATAATAGCATGGCGAGGAACCCCAGCCCTTGACAACATATACCTGTAATGAGCAAGGACATACTAATCAATGTCAATTGACAATTTTCACAAATAAGATAAGTCAATGAATGTTAAGAGATAAGAAAAACAGTCATATAGCATAATTAAACTGAAATATGCTATCTAAATAGACTTGTCAAGGTATTTACTAAGAATGTGTGTACCATGAAGAAGATTAATACAATTCATAAAACTATAGCGTGGATTTCATGAAAGTTTAACAAAGTTGTCAAATAGGTTTATCACATTCACAAAAAACATTGATTCCACAATACATGTTCCATACAAGATCCAAAACCAGGCACAATATCACAGCCCATTATGAGAGCAAACTAATATATTTGTCATCTCTGGTTCATAATAAATCATTGGCACTAAAAAAGCAAAAGTAATGATTAAGTAATTACACAGGGGAACTACTTATGATTGCTTCCAGGTACATTCAGCTCCTTCTCTTTCAGAAAAAAGCTATTACTTCCTGATTGTGATCTCTCTTTTAATATAACCTCATCAAAGACTATCACCTATGTCTCTTATTAACAATATGACCTCAACAAATACTATCACCTATACTTCCATCCTCCATATTAAAAAAGATAAAGAAACTGCTTCATTGTCCTTACAATTTGAAACATTTGACTTCTACCTACCTTACGAATTCCACCCTAGCAGCAACAAAACTAAGGACATAAACCATTCAGTTACAATAGATTATGTGTTAGAGCATAGGATATTCGATGTCTTTCTGCAAGCCCTAACCTGGCTACAGAAATTTGATCTGTACTGAACAATGGATTTGATTTGAAGTTGCTCAACAAACCCAGTCAGCAAACCCTAATCTGGTGATCAAGAAATTTCATCTGCAATGGGCAATGGATTTAATAATTGTGCCAAAGAGATTGATTGTCAAAGGAATATCCTAGAAATGTATCTAAAAGCATTGTGCTCAGAAAAAGTGAGGGAAGCATATCTTTTTCAAAGTCATTCGTAAGAGGCAATTGAGTTGACAAATCTTCACAAATCACCTTTGTATAGAAATTGAAATTTGGAGAGGATCTATAAGTAAGGAGAGCACAACCTAGGTTTTACTATGCTTAACCACTTGGAAGATGTCACAAAATGGAGCAGGAGCATTTAACCATCTCTGCAATCTCTTTGGAAGGTGAGCTAGAGGACCAAATCATTAGCAAAATGAAAAACAAAAATAATACCCCTGCTCGACAACAACAATGCTTCTAACAAAGTTGAAGATTTTATGAGTAGCCTGGATCCTCAAATAAAAATGGTTTGAGTCTATGATCCAGATCCCTGGAATAATCCAGGTGGCAACAAAATAAAATTAGTGAGCTTAATGTTTGATGACAACAAACAACAATTGGAGTGAAAAGATATCATGAATTCATTCACATAGAACAATGTTTCTAGTAAAAACTAAAATTGTAAGTCTATTCATCTGAAAGCTTTGTATAACATTAGAATATCTAACGTTACAATTTACAACTAGGTGTAAACTAATAATTATTTATGCATTGTTCTATTTGAGCATTGAAACAACCCTGATCTAGTGAGAAATGTAATACCATGCAGGCCCCAATGGTTATTGTGCAACCATACACCCCAATGCAATGAAGGGGTTTGTGACGAAATTTGAACTCCTAGAGGAATGTAATGGAATCTCTGTATGCAAGTAGCTGTAAAGAGGAGGTGCATGTCCAACTTGCATAGCACTAAGAACTGATCCCCATTCTCATTAGTCCATGAGAGTATCTACTCTATTTGATAACCATTGAGCAATTACAATTTTTGTAGCTAGGTCAGTCAACAGGTCATTGTAGAAGTGTCAAGATGGAGTGAAAGATATGCAAGAATGTTGACAACATGATGTTAGATGTGGTGAAATCTCTTTTCTGTATGCGTCCTAAATTTATGGGGCTGCCACCCCTTAACTTTTGTAAGAAGAAGAGGGGGTAAGTAAGTGCACAGGAATGTTTGTGTACACATTAGTTTATTAATGAGGGATGAAGTAACATCAGCTGTAATTTACATTGTGTTGTACAGCCATTTGAAAAAATTTCTTCTCTTGTGTCCAATTTTATGCTGAATTGTCATTTTTCCATTGATCCAAGAGTCATGTTTCAGACTTTATCCTGTTTGTCTAGTTTGTTTTTATCTTCTTTCTTCTCTTATCTTACAGGACTAATGAAAGGAAGCTCTCAAATGCATTTGTCAAAAGAGTGCCCAATTGAAGCCAAACTTGTTTCAAAAAATCAGAAATCAATGTTTGTTGATTGGCATGCATCAATGAAGAGAAACATGAATTTTATACAGTCAAATTGCAGACAAAGTGAATTGACACACACCCTATAATTGGGCATGATTTTGGTGTTGAAAATAACCTGCAAGGCATATCAAAGGTGTCCACTATAAAGGCAGTAAACAAGTTCCAATGTCTAAGTCTCAAGCAGATGATGAATCATGCACCCTAGGGAAGAAGATGGGATTTTCGAAGTAAAAAATATGCTCGTATGGTGAGTTCTGCGCCATTGAAAGGGCTTACTAGGGTTTTTGTGAAGTCAAAACTGCAAGTGTTTGTTGATTGGCATGCATCAATGAAGAGAAACATGAATTTTATACAGTCAAATTGCAGACAAAGTGACTTGAGACACACCCTATAATTGGGCATGATTTTGGTGTTGAAAAAAACCTGCAAGGCATATCAAAGGTGTCCACTATAAAGGCAAAAAACAAGTTCCAATGTCTAAGTCTCAAGCAGATGATGAATCATGCACCCTAGGGAAGAAGATGGGATTTTCGAAGTAAAAAATATGCTCGTATGGTGAGTTCTGCGCCATTGAAAGGGCTTACTAGGGTTTTTGTGAAGTCAAAACTGCAAGTGTGGGTCTGAGTGTGTGCCTCAGGGCATACAAATGAATTTTGTTTTGTCAAAAACACACAAGAATGTGCCTCACAGTTTGAATGCTATTTTAGAAACCTAAAAACCTGTAATTACTCACACTGGCGTGAGCTATAGAAGGGAGAAACAGGAGTTTAAGTCAGAAAACCATGCAAGCTAATATTAGGGTGCATGTCCAACGATGGAGGCATGTATTTTAGGGCTAATAAACTCACATGCGAGTATCTATGGGCACACACCACAAAAAAGGATCAATTGGGTTTGATATGAGTGATGTTCTTCTATGTATTGTTGTGCCTAGTAAAGAGGGTCAACCAAGTTCAAAAGGCTGCAAGTTGTTTATAGGGTTGTGCCCTTGCCTAAAGATAGATGAAAGCAGTTTTGAAAGTTGCTGGATGAAGGTAGAAAAGGTTGAAAGCAATAGAATGCTGAAAATATAAGTGTTTTATGAATCATCACCCTTAATTCTTTCATCAGTAGAACAACGATTCGCAGCAGCAGGGATTTGTCATAAAAAGCAGTCAATTCTTGGTGACAAGAAGCAATCGTTCATTTTAGATCATCAATCCTTTCAGAAATGTAATATGAATAATCACCCTTCATTCTTTCATCGCTAAAATAATGATTTGAAGTAGCAGGGTTTTCTTAGAAACATCAGTCATTTGTGGTGACCAGAAGCAATCATTCATTTTAGAGCAGTATTTAGAAACCTTTCAGCAGGGACCTTCATGAACAAAGCAGATTTCAAGGGCAGACTCTGGCAATCTTCACTGATTTTCATTTTTTCAGTGATGGCATAGTGTCATCTTCAGCAAAACTTTAACAGACAATTGTCATAATCTCTCTTATCTTCAAACAAGATTTTGTCTTCAGCAAGAGTAAAGTACTCAGAAAGTTCACATTTTCGAAAACAAATGTGGAACATAGTGTTCAAGAGGTTTTCAGACTTTCCAATTCAGGCTGCTCAGGGTCTTACATACAAAAAACAAGATACTATCACATATACCTTCATCATTTTGAGAGTGAGTGGTGATGGGTTATTATTCCATCTTCCCATCATTGAAGTGTTCCAGGATTGATTGCCTAATGTTCATTAAAGGAGATTGTCATAGAAGTTTGGCATCACAAGGTTTGCAGAGATAACAGAAAATAGATAGCAGTGTTTCAAAGTTCTCAAAGTCGTCATTTTCAGCTAGAGTTTGACGCAGAATTGACACACAAGAGTTCAGACTCAAGTTGCCAAGATTGTCAATTTTTCGAAGTTGCTTCAAAGGAGCTGTCATGGACAAAAGAGGAGAATTTCGTCAGAATCATCTCCATAGTCAACTGTCAAAAGATTTAATTGTAGCCTATGCTATTCTTAGGAGTCATTGTTTTCAAGGAGATGGCCATATTCAAGGAAACCTATTTTTAGCATCTATTTATAAACTGCCTATTTTTAGATAACCTTCTAGAAGATCTATTGTCCATTACCAAGTTATCAAGAATCTAACTAGAGTTATCCAAAGTTGGATTTAGTATTTGAACATAGAATCATGTAATATGCTTGATTTGCATGCAAGTAATCAATTATTAGCATAGAATTTTCAGTTAGTTTTTTAATTATTTTTCATGCAATAGCTTTGTAAACATTAGAAATAAGGGCTCTAGGTATTTCATTTAAGGATTCATTCAGTATCCTTAATTCAACAGAATTTTGCATGCAGATTTTGCTACTCAAATTGCTGTTGATGTGTTATGCATGTGTTATTAATATTATACTTTAATAAGTTGAATATTGCTTAGCAGTAATTGGAAGCTTTGTATTCCAAAATGTGTTAAGTTGGTTATTGTTTCTTTGAATGCAATTAATATGTTTAGCTCATAGCATCTTCTATACATGTACATAAAATTAATCTGGATATTTTTACTATTAACTATAGACTTTGTATTGCAGGTTGCAGTGAAGTGGATCTTATAGATTTGTGTGTCATTCCCTCATCTAATTTACCAATTCATTTGTGTTGTTTAAATCAATCCTAGCTTTACATGTACTTACACTGCTCAGCCTCTACCTTTAGCTGAATAACATAAGTGTGGTAGTTATTTTAAATTTATTTGTATTGCATGCTTAAAGATGCACCTTTAGTTTTGTTTTCTATGCATGAATTGCCCCAGAAAATACACCTATACAAACTATAGATAGTAAGTACATACCATTTAAATTAAGGTTTGTTAAATTTTTGTTTACAAGGAGCTTCCCCTTTTAATTCAAATAGTGGTTCTACCACACATCTATTTCATTTTTGTGTCACATTGAAAGGTGCAAATTGAAACACCAACACATTGTGTAAGATTTATTACATCATTAGACAAAATAACTTATATTGTGTAAGTTATATAATAAATCATTACTACCAACTTATGTCTAAACAAATCAATAGCACCTTATGACAATTCCAATCTTGTCTGAAAATTTTACAAATTTATCAAGATCAAGTGATTTAATATTTAATTCTATAATATACTCTTCAGTAGCAAAATAATGAAGACAAATGTTCTCACTATCAACTAGCTTACGAATATAGTGATGATGAACCTTAATGTATTAGAAATTGGCACAATTTACTGAATTCCCCACAAACTTCAAAACATTGATTATCATAATAGAGTGGAGTCAGTGTTACTCAATCTAGCTGCAACTCAAATGCTAATTGTTGCAACTCAACTGCCTCAAAACTTGCACTACTAGTTGTCTTGTACTCTGCTTCAATGGAAGGTAAGGAAAATATATGTTGGAACATGCTTTTTCATCTAACAACTCATAGATTCATAGCAAAAACATAGGTAATATCAATCTCATTGTGTCAACAAAACAAGCCCAATCAAAGTCTATGTAGCTCAACCACATTAACTCTAAAGACTACTAGTACAAGACACCAAACTAAAGGGTAACTTTGATATATCAAATAACTCATTTTGGTGTATTTCAATGGACTAGTTTACAAGATAGCTGATAGCAAAACACAAATCCGATTGAGAAGATGTGATCCATAAAATGAGTAGGATACTCATAAACAGCTCACAAACAATGGATACTATAGCGATTACTTCTCACAAACACCCCTAGCCATAATTCTTAATATAATTTATTAAAATGCATTAAAACAAGTATGTATTGCAGGTCAAAGGAAACATCACACAAGCAATAGAACCAATGACAACACCACACAATGATTAAACACAAGGGCTTGACCTAGAAAAATGCCAATTTGGGGAGAAAACTCCAGCAAGAGTGAGCTATATACTTCTCATCTCCACTATAAAGCAATCCAAACATGAGAAAACCAACAGAAAAACATATGTGCCAACCTTTGGTCCAAACATCAACAACAAGCTTGTACAACCAACACTAAACTTTACAATCCTCAAGACCCTACTTCTATTTGTCCCATGAGAAAACTAAGATGAAAATATGAGTGCCAACCTTTGCTACATGATCCAACCTGTTTATCATAGATTACACATTTCTTTGGAATACAAACACATAAACAAAGGCCAAGAAGCCAAAATGAATCAACAAAAACCTTTATATTTGAACCCCTATTTGACTTGAGATGCGTTCACCGATTTTTCCTAGGGGCAAACACGAGTTCAACTTTTTCACCAAAGGACAAGCAAGTGCTCATCAATTTCACTAGGGGACAAAAGTGCAAGTTCACCACTTGTAACAAGTGGAAACTTCCCAAATCTCAAAAACTAGAGCCTTTTGTCACCTACAAGCTAAATCACCTTCTTCCCCAACACACTCTAAATCATCCCAAGTCATCAACAATCTTGCACACAAGTTCAGTAAGCTCCAAGATTAATGAAACACAAACTCTCTCAAGAAACTCCTGAAACTAGCCTTTCCTTAACTAAGTGGAGAAACATCTAATCGTTTGACAATAGCAAGGGCTCATTTTCAAACCAAGATGTGAGATAGATCAAAAATACACATTGTCTCAACGTTGATGCATTGACCTATAGCGAATCAATGTGGCTTGAAAGTTTAAGCCCAACCTCCCTAGGCATAGATGAGGGGTTACAATCCATCATCTTGAATTTCGCAAAAATATAGTTGGTATACTTAACTTGAAAGACACGTCAAATGATCAACTTGCCAAAACTCTACATCTAAGCAATAATGTAGGAGGCCTAAATCTATCATGTCAAAATTCAAGCATAAATCTGATTTTACCTTTTGAATTGCATTGGCCCTACTACCAATAGTGGTTAAATAATCAACCTAGACGATAAGAATCAATAGATCATCCTTATCACTTTTGACAAAAATTCAAATTAGAGAAACTTCTTCTAAATCCAAGATCCCATAAGTATTGATCATTATTGATTGTAGAAATGGTGAGCAAATAGCATAGACAAATTACACCATTTTTACAACAACAAAAAAAAGAGTAATATATAATATTATTGATTAGGAATTTTGTTTATACAACTTGATAATATATTACATTTCAATATGAATTATAAAGCAATTATTTTCTCGTGTATAACCTCGCAAACTAACCTACGGGAATAACTTCTCAAAAACTAACATTTATTTTATTTACTAATTGTCACTAACTAACATTTTTTATTATTAGTTTATCTCACCTTATATTAATCTATATAAACTATACTAAGATATAATAATTCCAACATTCGCCCCTTTATTACATCAATACAAACAAAGGATGGAACACTCCATGAACTAAACACAACAGCCCATCTGGAAACTTGATGAAGTGCCTCAACCAAATCTCTCACTCAACTAAGACACACCAAAATTAGCCAAATCTCTAGCTCAACTAAGACACACCAAAAGTGTCAATATACCTCCTCCAATTCTATAACAACCAATCCCTCCTCTAGTGTACAAAAAGAAATAAAACATTGCAAATACACTAATCCCACCCTATTTTAGAGATTACACTATCCACAAGTTCTACCAAGAAATGCCTAATGAAACATACACTTATACTGAGAGGGGGGAGCAGGTTAATCAGTATAACAACAATCTTTTACTTTTCACAACTTAATTAATCACAATAATAATAGTTTAAAACACACATGCAAGATCTAGCAATTAAGAACACAGAAAAAACACACGATTTACGTGGAAACCCTTGCAAGAGAAAACCACAGCAAAATATTGCTTATATATATGTAGATCTTCTTCGTGAGCTCCAACCTGCTTCTCTTACAAACTTCTTTTGTAGGCACCAACCCACTAGAGACACCAATCTCTTCTAATGAGATGCACCGACCTCCCGATCTCTTCAATATGAGGCACCAACCTCAATCACAACAAATTCTTTGTCTTCCTCAAAAACTGCTCTAACAAAACTGCTCAAATCTTCCTTGAAATCTGATATAAATCTTCTTGAAGAGTCTTCTATAAATCTGCCTTAAAATCATAGTTGAAAAACTCGGACTCGGCAATAACTCGGCAAGGCCAATTTTTTTGAAAACTCGGGACTCGGCAAAAACTCGGGGAAAAACTCGGCAATAACTCGGCAAATTTATCGAACATTTGAAAAAATACACAATTTTTAAAAATATTCTTCAAATCCTTGTATGAAATTATGAATCATTATGTGCATGTAATCATTTTACTTCATATTAAATACTTGTGTTTTCATATACTATGTAAAGTTTACAATTTTACACAATTAGTATGAACCAATTTATATTTTAATGATATTTAAATTTTAAATAAAGTTACACTTCGAAACCTTTCAAATTAGAAAAGAATAATTATAAATTTATACATATTATATATATTCATTAGAAATAAACTATATATATATAGAGAATAATTAAATTTGTATAAATTTATATATAATAAATAATATATATGTATAAATTTAATTAGATAATATAATATGTATAAATTTATATATAATTAAATAAACTATATATATAAATATAATAAAGAAACAAACAATATATACAATATTATATAAAGAATAATTAAAGTTACATATAATTAAATTTGTTGTTTATCGTTTATACATTAATCATATATTGTTTATATATAAATAATTATAAATTTATACATATTATATAAATTGTTTATTTAGTATTTTATATATTATATATATTATTACAAATTTCACCAACAAAAATATAAAGCTAAATATTTGATTTAATAAATTATTTTATAGAACTATTGTTTCGAAGCAATTTTTTTGCCCTTTCGCTTCAAGCCCGATCGCATTCAAACCAGATGCAGGCATAAGCAAACTAAAAATCATGATTTTTTTGGGAGAAATGAAGTCGCGTTTTTAACCTACGGCAGACCTCTGAAAATCGTGAGATTGTAATGGCGCCCTCGCTGTTCGTCACGTCGCGTCCATCTTCTGCAACTGTTCGCCGAAAATTGCCCTGGTTGCGGTCGCCGTCGGGAGTTAGATGATAAAAGAGCACATTAGAAATTAGGGTTCGCTTTTCCACGACCTCATACCTCTTCGTGCCGCGTTTTTCTCCATTGACGCGCGCATTTTCGCGATTTTTTACTCAGAACGCGCTGCGATTTTTTGCTTTAACTCGTCGGCGAGTAATGCTGCGAGTTACTCGGCTGAGGATTTGCAACGCGATTACTCGCGCTTTAGGCGAGTAATACGCGATTTTTTCAACTATGCTTAAAATCACTTTTAGGATCTGATATAAATCTGCCTTAAATCACCTCCAAGATCATCTATAAATCTTCCTTAAATCACGTTCATGATCTGCTATAAATCTCCCATAAAGGTCTGCTCCAAATCAGGCACAATGTTTGCTATAAATCTGCTCTTAGCTCTGCTCCAATTTTGCTGTAATTCACCTCCAAAAGTGTGCTATAAATCTCCTTAAAAGTCTGCCATAAATCTCCTCAAAATTTTGCAATAAATCTCCTTGAAGGTCTGCTCTTCTTCTCCTAATTTCTGCTCTTAAAGGGAATGATTTTGCATTAAAGAACTTGCTTTCTAACTCCAAAATGACTTGTATTTATATCCAAATCATGCACTTAAACAAAAGTAGGTCGGCCAAGATTTGACAAAAAAAATATTTTAAATATTTAATTTCACCTTTCAAAGTAGGTCAGCCAACTTTGATAAATATTAATTTAATGTGAAGTCGGACATCCATGGGAGATAACACTTCCTTAAGGGGTCGGCCCCTTTAATTAATATTCTATTTTACTTTCTTCCTTTTAAATTTAGCACTGACATAATTAGATGGAGGTTGGCCATAAATAAATTAAATCAAACTCTTATTATTCCTTATCTTCAATCAACAAACTTTTCATCATGGAAGTCTTCCTTTGACATTAATGATAATAATTCTAAAAATTTTGTCCATACGCCTTTGACATCAATGACAGAATTTCCAACAATGCCAAACACCCCCTTGCTCCATGAAGGGACACAAATTGACACTAGTGCTTCTCATGCTAACTATCATCTCCAAGCAAGAATCTAGCTCAAGATGATAAAAATCCTCCAACCTCCAATGTATTATTCTTAATTCCTAAAAAAGATATTCCTCGTCACTATCATGGCGAGAAGAGTCTACCTTATGTATTGCAAAACCACAATCTTCTATCTCACTTTCAGTTGCAGTGAGAGATTTATTTGTCTTCAACTTCCCATCAATGAGATCTTTGGCATGCTGAGTGCAATTTATTTGAATAAGTCCATTTTTCTGACAATAGTAGCATTTGAGGTCTTTATTCTTCTATGTTGAAAAATTAGACTTCTTCTTGACAAGCAAAACAGTTTCCTTAGTAATACAATGATTTTTATTAACTCTACTATCTTCATCAATCAAGGAAGAAATCATAGTTTCCAAACTGGGATTAATTTTGTTTAATGTAAAAACAACATGACTAAACTTTAAGGCATACTACATAATAAGATTGCTTTAGCATCATCAACTTCAATCTATACCAGCAAGTTGAATTAGAAGAGATTGAAATATACTGATGTGTTGAACAACACTTTCGTTTTCATTCATTTTTAGGCTAAAGAGTTTTTGTTTGATTGACATCTTTGTACTGCAAGCTTTAGATCCAAATAATGTACTAAGACCTTCCCAAATTTGTTTTGACATTTTTGAAAGATCAATGTGATGCAAGTAAGCATCTAATAATCCAAGACCAATAAATGTTGTTGCTTTGCAATCTTTGACAGCCCATTTTGTTGCTTCAACTGCATCATCTGGCCTTTTTATCTTTCCAATCACAATATCCTATAAATCCCTATGTTACCGGGTTCTTCTATTTTGCCTAGAGAACCCGCTCTGGGAGCGTTTGGGTTCTGGTTCTTGCTGGGGCACGTCTGGGAGCCCCTGGGCACCCCCGGGTTCCCTGTGGGTCCGTTCCCATTGGACCCACAAGGAACCCGGGGGTGCCCAGGCGCTCCCAGACACTTTTATATTCTAACTTCTGAATGTCAACTTGCAGAGGGGCAAACAAATTCAGTTATTCTGCTGATTAATCAGATTGCAGACAATCTAGGTTGCTAAGAAGTTTGATATGTTAACCAATCAATAAATTTGATCTAGATCCTCTTGATAATTGATGAATAATTGTAACGATCTTCATTTGAATCATGACTAGAGACATATATGATAGGAGTATGACAAATGTATTGGAATTTTGAACTATCAATTGGCATTTATCTTTATAGTTTATCACTAGCATTGATCAATGATGATTGATGATTGATGAAGTATCACAGTTCATACTATCAAGTGTATTTACAGTTCTATATATTTTTAATTTTTTGCATATATATATATATATATATACAGCCATACCCAAACATGTCGTACCCAAGGGAAAAAAAATTTGCCATACCGGCGTACCCATGCCCGGTCCTGTACCGGAACCAACAACTTAGATAAATCTTTTTTCAATTAAAAGCAACTGCATCTTTATTTTCCATGTATGAAAATCATGCCCCTCAAATTTAGCAATAATAATTGATTTTTCCATTATAAAATTTCACTCTTTTATGAAAAATTAACATTAGCTAGAAACATCCATTATTCATCTCAATACATAACAAAATCTACTTATATTCCCAATATTCAACCAACTTCGTGAAGAGAGAATATCCGTCAAAAGTAATATCAACCAAATTACTGAGATTTCATACTTCCATACTAAAAAAAATTACTACCACTTGTTCATTGAAAATATGCTCTATGCCCAATGCCAATTTTCTTGCAACCTGTCTTGTATTCATTTAAACCTTTAGACACTATTAAAAATAATTGAAAATTTTCACCATTAACTTAGTCTTTGTCTGCAGCAAGCATTATTCATCAGCGACCTCAATATAAAATTATTTATACACCATCCAATTGGCAACAAATAAACTTGTGCTAGGAAATGCCATCAATAATTTCTCTAGTCCTTATATGCCACTATCTTCTGCATCAAACTGCTCGTTAAATACGAACAGTATCTTCAAAACATTTATGGGTTTCCTTCTCTTCATCTTCTTTCCATAACATTTTAAATTTCAAAATTTGTTAGAAAATGAAAAAGATATTGCAGTTTTAGAGAGATTGTGTTAGGCTGGTATAAAAAAATGCCATTTTAAAATTAAAACAATCTACCAAACAACAAAATGGTGCTTCACTACTCACAAGCATAGAAAGAATAAATGCTCTAATACCAAGTAGAAATGGTGAACAAATGGTGCTTCACTAGTTACAATTGACTTGACCATCTCTTGCCAATATGCAAAGTGCACCAAATTAAATGCAATCTCGTTTGCATACAAGCAACGGCAATATTTTGATCTATATTCTCTCGACTATAAATTAAATTATAATTCAAGAGATCCTAAATTTCTCCTCTCGTGACTTGTAATGTCCCTAAAGCTAATTGTGAATGCAAAGGGGGTCTATTTAGAGCTTACTTCTATTTTGATACTTGAACAAGATTATTAGCTTAATCTTGTTCTTTTTGATATTTTATTATTTTGCATTTTTTGCAAGTTGAGAGATATTTTTTCTAGAAAAGAACTATGTACATTTATTTTTAATATTGACATTTGGAATTATACACTATGATCTTGATTTATTTTATGTACATAGTTTTTTATCCAAAAATATATTATCTCTTAACAATGATGGACTCTAGAAACATCACAATTAAGATTTTTGTAGGCAACAACCCCTTACCCACTCAGCCATCAACATTTGGACCAAGACATACAACACACCTTGTCCCTATTGTGGCAAAGGTGCCCAAAAACCCTAGTATAGGAACCTTTGCACTCTTTTAGCCACTCATGAAATTTCCATTTGTAACCTCCATCACCTAGAATTTTGTCTAAAATGGCGACATATTTCCAAAACAGAGATCTAGGGTCCAATTTGAACCATTTATTTTCTCCAACATCAAATGATGATGATGCCATGATTAATATCCTACAATAATTAAAATATTAATATGACAAATAATTATAGATTGATTTAACAATCTAATTTTAATAATTTATATTTATTATTTTACTTTCAAAAAAAATATACTAGGAACCTATAATTAAATTAATAGTAGCATTCACATTTAAATCTAAATTAAAATAAAATAAAATAAACATAAATTAAAAATATATTAAAATTTAAATATAAAGAATGATAATTTAAACTTAAAAAATAAAAAATTCACTTTCACATTTAATTTTTTAAATCATAATTAAAAATTATAATAGAATAAAGTAAAATATAAATTAATTCAATATTGCCGATAAGGGCGTGGTTCGGTGGTCAAGTCGCTTGGTTGTAGTGACGGCCACTAGGGTTCAAACACTCGCTAGGCCAAAGTGCCCGCAGGCCTTGTGCTTTCGTTGGGCCAATGTGCTCGCGGGTTTGATTGTTTCTTGTGGTTTCTTGTACTTGGTTCATAGCTCCAGTCAAAAGCATTTACCCCTAATAATATGGGTGCATTGCACCTTTTAAAAAAAATATAAATTAAAACAATATTAAATTTAATATTAATAATTTAGCAAAGAATAATTTAAAAAATTAATAATAAACATAAAAAATAATAAAATATAAATAAAAACTATATAGATGATTTAAATAAAAAATAATACAAAGCAATAGAATATTTTTTATTTAAAACAAAAATGAATGATATTTAAAAAAAACACAAAACAAATTTGAAAACAATAAATTTATGGGAGAAAAGATTAATTTTATTATATCTATTGTGCATTCTTTAACTCTTAAATCAGGATTTAACTTTATAGTTTATACTTTATAAACTACGTCAACATCAAAAACAATATTTTAAGTTTTAAAACACTATAAATTTTAATTTTCTTGTTTTAAAAAATGGAGTACCTTTAACCTGGTCAACGGTTGCACTTTGCAGGAAGCATGGGAAAGAAATGCTAAGAAAAAATGGATTACCTTTGGACAGATTGGCAATTGGGTCTTACAAGAATACGAAAATAAAATGAGATAAAATCACAAAACAAGTCATGATTTCACTCAGTTGTCTTCCTAGCCTATTCATGGATTTATTTATACCAAAAAAACTCAATGCTCCTTTCCACATCTTTGGGTTTCTCTAACAGATTTAGCTTGATTTGGGTCAATTATTTTAGAAGTTGAATCCCTGCACATCTGGCACAACTGGAGAAATATAGGTATTTTGGGTACAGGCTGGTATAGTATCCAAGTCATATACTAGATACACTGATATGCCTACCAAGGGAGGGGAGGTGGCATATCCTACAACCCTGCAAGAAAGCCTTATTCCAGAACCATAGACCTCCCTTAAGCCAAGCTTCCATATTTGTAATGTCCCCGATTTCCGACTAGCCACCACGAAATTTAATTTAATTAATTAAATATTAATTTGTCCTAAATTAATAATTTGGACATTTATATTTAATTAATTAACTTATTATCAAAGAAGCTTTATTAAATGGATGGAGAAAATATTAAATAAGTTACTTTAATGGAGCAGAATATTTTAATATTAAAAATTAAAGGTGGTGTAGTATAAAAGGGAGCGAAAAGGGATTCATTGCTATCTTTTCGAAACTATCTTTGTGGTATAAAAGGGAGTGAAAAGGGATTCATTGCTATCTTTTCGAAACTATCTTTTGCAGAAATTGGGAAAACCCTCAGGTTTAGACGTTTGGACGAAAACCCAAATCCTCTTACAGGCAGATTCAACTCAGGATTCGCACAGAATTTAAATGGACAGATGATCGTTTGTGGGAAATTTGTGAAGTCTCTTTCAGAGACAAATTTCAAGGTTACAAGTTTAATGCTTGCAGAGAGATATCTAGATACATAAATTAATATTTAGAGCAGAGGTAATCTTGCCGTACTCTTGTTGGTGGTTGTAGACTATGGGGTGAATGTCTTAGAATGGTTAAATATCTTCCTTCAACTTCCGTAGCATTGTGGGAAAGGATTTGAATGAACTCAAAGAGCTGTCATACCATTATGCTTTATACAACAGCAGACTTTTAAGAATTATTGAGCCGCCACCCTCAAGCTTTACCAGCCACCGCCCTTGATATTACTTGCTGACTATGGAGGAAGCGTCGTACCTATTTGGCTGCTGATTGGAAGGTGACGTGGGCTTGTTTGGGGTCAAAAAGTCAATCGACCTTTCCTTTGGAGCCTTGCGACCATTTATGTGAGCCATCCACTATAACCAAGGCCATCGCACAACACCAAAAAGGAGTAGCTGATGGGATTGAGGTAGCCGTACAAGTTGGTAGCTGGGAAAATAAATATTTTATTTGGAATTTCAGGTCAACTAAATTTATCCTGTGTACTGATCTACAGTTGTTGATAAATAATTCAAAATATTGAATATTATAAATCATTAAATTATTTATCAGCTGTATGCAAGTGTTGGAGTAAATTCATATGCTACAATATTGGAAACTCCATTATTCTATAATTTGAATTTGTGGAAGATATATCTATAATTGCATTGCAAAAAACAATTATCATATTATGAGAACAACTGCAAACAAGTTCTGAGTAGCCACATGACAACTGTTTGACGAAATGTCTATCCGTATAGTGGAGTTAAATGTTTGACAAAATGCCTGCATTGTCAAACTTGGGGAAATCTTAAAAAATTTCAATTCATCCTAGTGGGGAATACTACAGTATTAGAAGGGGATCTATAGATTACCAGAAACCAACCTTCACACACAAACAAATAACAAAACCCTCTTTCACCAATGGCTTCTGATTAATTGTCAACCAATCATGGAGCTTTGGCAAACAAGGCCAAAAAAATTTGGAATTTAAAATTAGGGTAACTTGCTTTAGCCATCCTTCTTGCTCAACCATCTCATTCCCAAAAACCAATGTACTTGGAGGGAAACTCTTTATCAACCATGGATTCCACTGTTGTCATGTGCTCCACCACCTCAAGATCCATGAAGATCCTAGAGGAAGGGAAGCAAAATGAACCCTTTCACCACATGACAACTGTTTGACGAAATGTCTATCCGTATAGTGGAGTTAAATGTTTGACAAAATGCCTGCATTGTCAAACTTGGGGAAATCTTTAAAAATTCCAATTCATCCTAGTGAGGAATACTACAGTATTAGAAGGGGATCTATAGATTACCAGAAACCAACCTTTCACACATGAACAAATAACAAAACCCTCTTTCACCAATGGCTTCTGATTAATTGTCAACCAATCATGGAGCTTTGGCAAACAAGGCCAAAAAAATTTGGAATTTAAAATTAGGGTAACTTTCTTTAGCCATCCTTCTTGCTCAACCACCTCATTCCCAAAAACCAATGTACTTGGAGGGAAACTCTTTATCAACCATGGATTCCACTGTTGTCATGTGCTCCACCACCTCAAGATCCATGAAGATCCTAGAGGAAGGGAAGCAGAATGAACCCTTTCACCACAGAAATTTGGGCCTGGATGGAAACAACCTTAACCCTTGCTGAGGAATCTTGAAATATGATAATATCTGAGGCAAAAGAAAGGAATTTGAAGCTTAAGTGCTGCCTATCAAATCTGACAGAACCACATCACAATCTCTGCAGTTGGAATCCCAGTGACATCTCCCCAAATACCTTTGGATGCATCCTTAGATAAAGCAGAGCCAGTCACTGCTCAGAATAGTTTGTCTCCTCGACACCCCAAGATCTTTTAGCAGAGCTTGAAAACAAAGCCACAGGAGTGTCTGAACACACTGGGGTATGTAGAACCACCAGAGCCATTTAGGAGGGTTTTTATTTTGCAATAGTTTTGCAATTCAACTTGTAGTTAATCATCATAACATTAGCCAAAAACCCTAGAAGTATGTATCTACTCATAGTGACAAATGGCAATGCACTCCTTCTGTCAAACATATTTTCCCTGTGCATGGCACATTCACTCTCATCATTGAAGCAAATTACTTCAACCAAAAAGTAGTCATAAATGTGTAAATCACATCATTTTGTGCAAGATTTTTTTTCCAGACAACAACGACCATTAACGTATACTCTAATTGTGCAAATATCTGCAATTATTTTATAATACAATTCTACATTTCTATTTCTATTTCTATTTCTATTTTAGAAAATAGTAAAAAAAGAGACTATTTATATCAAAACAAAGATCATGCCAGTTTAACGGTTCTCTCTAATCTATAAGATTTCCACCACCAAAAAGAGATAACGAGTTTCAAAACTGCAAATATCTAGGTGGCCCACAAAGCAGGAGATCTACCTATCCGGTTTAAAGTATCATATACCTACAAGAACTGAGATCATCTACACTGTGACTAGTATAAGTCCAAGTACCCATCATAGTCTGCTGGTTTCAAACCATGCCAGGAGATCCAAAACACAATTAATTAACATTCTCAAAATTGCAAAACCAATGCTCAAGAAGCATTATCAATACATTGACAGGGCTATTTTCAAAGAGCATGATATACTGAATAAACACACCCTCATATGGGTTCCATAGCAGCAGCAGCATCGCCCATATGGGATAATAACACAGCCTTATTAGTAAGTGTTCCCAGTCAAATTCTGTTGACAGCTAAACATAAGAAATATAACAGTTTCATTATCAGCTGCACCAGTCAGAATAATGTCCACCGGAGAACAGAAGATTTGAAGAATGTAAAGATATAAAATCTCCCTTAGATTCTCCACATTATCCTCCTGAATTTTCTTGGAGCTTATTCAATACTTGAAATGGCATTTCAATATGCTCCAGATACCCTTACTTTCATGTTCTTATGTTCATTCCTTTCTCTTCATTATTTGCTCTAAATTCTGCATGTAAATAAACAACCCACAAGACCACTAGGAGTCCCCGTTGCTCTAGAAGAGTTGTCATTGGCAGGACAAGACACAAGGTTTAGGGTCGAACTAAAAGCTTGAACTGAGTGATCAAAAGGTTGATAAAATATGGTTACTGCAGGATTAGAGACATGCACAGAAGTACCAAAAGCAACATCAGATGGAATAGTTAAAACAAAATTGCAGGATGCCCACTATTGACAACAGTTGCTTGGGGGTCTGCCCTATTTTTAGGTTAACCCCCATCTGTTTTTGCTCTTTGTCTACGGCCTCCTTTCTTGTCCTAATCCTTTGGTATTGTACTTGTTATATGTTCCAGCCCTGTTGATCTTTGGTCATTTGGGTACATTAATATATTTTCTTTCTTTCATTCTTTTCTAAAGAACAACATTGAACAAGTTCAACGAGCATTGATGGGGATCAATTAGAAAAGGCATGAAGCTTGATCGGCTGCAAGTATTTTCACTGTAAAATAGAACTAGCAAAGTTCACTTGTCTATCACCCTTGATTGTTCTCTTCCCTTATAGTGCAATCAATTGAACCCTTCATTATAGTTTCAGAGAACTTATATTGTAAAAACTATCTCAGCATATTTTTTGGTACAAATCCCAGTATTATAGAGTGGTGCAGTCCATCTAGATGCTTCATGGGAGATATGAAAATGTAAAATCTCTAGTCAAATTTCCATGCACAATATAAAGCAACAAATTATGATAAAATATCTAGTTAAATTTCCATACATGATATAAAGAAACAACACCCGAACATAAACCTGATCGCATGAAGATAACTTTAGAAAAAAGAGTCCACAGCACAAACTTACCCCGGTTCAGCAACATAAACTAGACCGCAGTTAAACCGAAAATTCCTGGCCTATTGCACAAAGAGAAACAAAGAGGCAAATGAAATATTATGAGATCAATCGTGAGTAATACAGAAATGTTATGATTACATAGCAATAGGATAAACAACCAGATAATGTGGGAATCATGAACCCATTGATATTTAAGAACATTCTACTATAGAAATCTGAAATTCATATCAATCCTGCACAATTAAAGACTATTCACACAAATATAACTTACATCGCCCATTACTTCATCAAAAACTTCATTGAACAGGAACTATGTTTGAAATTCATAGAAGTATGAAAATTGGAACAGAAGGCAGATAGAAAATCTAAACATACAACAAATTGGTGCAAAACAGATTAAGGACATCACATTAGTACACGATTTTGGCTGGATTATAAATGTCAAATACTAAGTTGAATAACAAAATGATGTACAAGTAACTAACAGGAGATTGAAAATTGGTCAGTAAATTGTTACCAATCTCTTCAACAAAAATAAAATATATCTTAGTACAGGGCAAATAGTATATCACTATATTCCTTAGCTAGGACTATCACCTGAAAGACTTCTTCATATAAGCTACAAATAAATAACTTACTTAAATCTATACACATTGACTTCAGCATGAGTGTTATGCATAGATTGAAAATTCAATGAGTACTCACCCCTAGCATGAGAATTTGCACTCTGAATAGGGTTGGAAAGTACTCACTAAAAATGGGCCTACAGACTCACAAATAACTCATGAATCTGAGAAAAACTTGGCTGGCATTACAAAAAATGAGAGTTCACAATCATTTGCAGGCACATTTGTGCAATTTGGAGTGAGGATTAATCAACTTTAGAGAGTTTTTCAGCTGCATTTCAGAAAAGGCATGTTCTATGAAGGTTTGTGCAGTCTCGAAAGCCTTAATTTGGCTTGGCAGCACAGGCTCCAACCCTCAACCCCACCTTATATTGCAACAAGGTACACACAGGGTGCTACCCCAAAAGCAAGCTGTAGGCTGCCACCCCCAGACTTCACTTTGGTTTTAAAAAGCAAAAAAATAAAAGTTGTTTTGGGCCCACATTTTCTACAGAGGAACTCAGTAAAATAATCATACAAATATATAATTTATAATCATATGACACTATAATGTGAATTTAACTCAGTTTTAATCTATAAATGAAGGAAAATTTACTTGTGACCTCTGTCAGTTCAGTTTTATGCATGTTTGTTAAGATAATTTTACAAATATATATATTTTTGATGTTTGGAGAATCTAAATTTTTGAATTATGGAGTTATGCATATTCCATTCCAACATCTAAGATTAAGCATACTGTCACAGAGGTTAAAAAGAATAACAAAAGGTGTTCCTAATATTAGGTTCAACTGATTAATATCCATCTTTGAAAAAGACTGAGCCATAAACTAAGAATGGTAAAGCAATAATATTTACAAAGGTAGCAGCAGATAACCTAAGAATGCACGCACTTTCATTTAAATACAAGCAAATAAACAAAAAACAGACTAGATTAATCTGATTTATTTGAAAACTAAATTTATTTTAATTTATTGCTGTGCACAGATGCAACACAGGCAAGAAAATGAGCACTCTGTAATCCTGAATGTTTAGGCAAAAAAAGGAATGTGATAACCAAGTTGCACTTTAAGAATATGAGTTTACCAAAAAGGCAGCAGAATCATGGATGAGCCAATTTTCACCAAAAAGATAGATGTCGATTATTTGAGAAGATATTGCAATTGAGAAGCCAAAAGAAGCTACTAGCCAGGGGAGACAACTAATCACCCTCCATGGCTTCTTTCTTCTTCTTCTTGCTTCCCTTACTGCTTTTTGTGGTCTTAGCTTTATTGCTTTATTATTTTAATTTGGAGATTTTAATTTGGTCCGGTGTTGGTCTTTTCCCTAGAGATCCTTTAACAGTGGTAGCAACTGAATCTTACAGGCTGTGAAATGTCTATTCCAAGCAGAGACAGGAAAGATGGCTCAGGTATTGGTATTTCTGATGGAGCCAAGATGGGTGAGAAGTCCTATAAGGGCGTTCTGGTTGCAGAGAGAAAAAGGTAATTCCAGAGGAAACAGCATTTGTCAGAAATGGAGAACATCAGCAAGAAACGGAGCAAGGTAAGGTTCCTGCAGCTATGAAATTGGTTCCTAATGATACCATGAAAAAGGTAATGGAGAATGAAGAACAAAGGTTAATGAATGTTAGAAATTTTTTGTTAGTATGAGTAAGTTTATCCTTCCCTGAAGGAGGTTTTTTGATAATTGGATTGTTTTGATATGGGGAAAGAAACTTGGTCTATATGTCAATATGTGTAGAATGATTCATGAGGTATTATTTTCATCAGTTTTGGAAGCAGTAAAATGTAAAAAACAGAGTAGTTACAAAAAAAATTGGAATGTTGTAAAAATATTTGTCTTCAGATGCTGTTGTACAACTCGATGAAGTTTTTTATTCAGATCCGCTATGAATTTAAGTATGTGATATTCCACCAAATGTTTGATTTTGATTTAAGTATGTGATATTCCACCAAAAGTTTGGTTTATACTGCCTCAAATTCTTAACCAGTGAGTGATGTCATAAAAATTAAAGAAACTAAATCATCTCTTCCTCACATGATGACAGACCATTGTATTCCTTGGACCACTCTAAAGGATGTCAAGATAGTACTGAATTCCCATTGCATAATAGAGTTGTTAACTGTAATATAAACAGCCTGGGTAGCCTTGGGTAACATTTTTTATGCAAAAGAGATGGGCATTTGAGAACAATCTGCCCAAGTCTTCAAAATCTATAGGCAAAATTTGAAAATAGTGAAAAAAAATGATGATCCTGTTCATAATGTCGTTCCTGTGAAGAAAACCACATCAGTAAAAGAGGAATCTAATCTACTGGCTCTAGTTACTATAGGTGAAAAATCTAAGTTATGGGATGATGTTGAATTTAAGGATATTAACTTATTATAGTTGTTTATCAGTCTGTTCCAGATAATATTTCCGAGGTTCACCAAATAATAAAAATTGTACTCAAAATATAAATAGTGGAAATGATGATTTGTTAAAAGGGAAGGACGTTTCCCAGATTTCGGATGTATCCCTTAATCAGGATCCCCTTAATGTAAGCTCTAAGAAAGAAGAAGCTAAAGTCTCCTCTGCTACGAGGCCTAGATATGCAAAAGATAAGGCAGACACTGTTGGACCTAGTTCTATGTTTTGTGATTTAGATTGGTCTCAGATAGATTCTCCTTGTGAAAGGAGTAAACAAGGTGTTATTCTACCACCTAGTTTTCAAAGATTGTGTAGGGTGAGGGAGATCCTCCACTTTAAGTTTTCCCACTCATATTTATCAGTGCTATGAAAATTATGAGCTAGAAGGATTGAGGTTCAAGATAGAAAGTTTGTGATTAGGTCGTTTTGTAAGTCTAAATCTGATGTTGATATATTACTGTTGCAAGTTCAAGCAGTGGGCTTTACTCTTGATTGAGTTCTTAAGTATATTTGGCCTAGGGCTGCTGTCATTTCTTCAGATCATTGTCAACTTGTCAAGGAAAAGGAGGGTCTGTGATCCTCATTAACCCTCATATTTAAGTAGTTCTATCGTGGAGAAAGGTAGTTCTCCTTGTCCTAGAGTTACTTAGTTTAGTTTATCATACTTTGGGCATAAGTTTGGCATTTTCTCTGTTTATACACCAAATGATTACAGAAAGAGATCCAACCTTTGGATTTGGATGTCCTCTCGTCTTCCCCTAGTACCTTGGATAATTGGAGGAGATTATAATATGATTCAAAACAAGGAAGAAAAAATAGGTGGTAACAAGTTTGAATGGAAAGGTAATAAGCATTCTTTTGGGGTCAACTTCAAGAGGAAGAAAATTCTGAATGATCCCCTAGAAGGGTGTAAAGTAGACAACAAAGGTATGAGGTATACAAGGAGCAATATGCAAAAAGGTAATAAGAGAATCTTTTCAAAGCTGGATAGATATCATGTGGACAACTTATTCCTGGGAATAATGTGCAACACTCTATCTGTCATCCTATAGAAATGGTTATCCATCCCTATTCTGGTTCTTCCCGTCCAAGGAAACTTTTCAAGGATTGTTCAAATTGAATTCCTCTCATTTAAAGGATGAATCTTGCATTAACGGATTGTCAGCCTTTGTACTATTTATCAATCATATGGTAATGATATGTCCAGTGTATCAAAATGATCTTGTTCTGTTTCAGCCATATATAAAGTCTTGAGGGCTTATTGTAAACTTCATGGAAAAGAAAAAACAATACTTTATAATTATTCAAGAAAAGCTTATTGTTGCAGAGCAGAATCTTCAACTGAATCCTTCTGATACTTTTCTTTAGAAAAAGATTGGTTTTTTGAGGCATGAAATTATAAAGGATCAAGTTTTCAAATGTAAAGATCCAAAATTGAGGCCTAAATTGAACTGAATTAAATTAGGGGATAAAGGTTCTATTTATTTTTTCATTGTTATCAACTTCAAGCAGTCAAGGGAAAGAAATAAAGCCATTAATATTATCGAAAAATTTAGTTAAAGATAGCGAGCAAATTGGAGTTGCTACAGAAATGCAACTAAATGATGAAGAAACAATTGAAACAACCCTACCAAGGGTGTGCTGGCCTGCTGGACTGATGTTAGGGCTTTGCCACCCTAGAAATCTGATTTAGAACCTCCAACTTGCACAACTCGCCCTTCAAATCAGAAATCTAAATGCTGATGCAAAACTGACATGAACTAGCAATTATCTCCATTGAAGCACATAGGAACCTCCTTCATGAAGTTCACCCTTGAAGAAACTAGGGTTTCGTCCAACTTCTCCTTAATGCAATAGGATTTTCGTCCTACAACATATGCTGCTCAAAAGTGCAGACCAAAGTAGTAGAAGAACAATTTTGAATATGATGATGAAATGCTCCACAAGATCTTGAATTTATACATGTTTCCCTCCTCTATGCTGGCCAACCTAGGCAGAATTGCTATTAATTTCTTTTTTTTTTTTCCTTCTCAAGCCCAACCCCTTAAGTCTCATAGGCGGCCCACTAATTCTAGCCAACCAAGACTTAAATTTTATTGCCTTCAAGAGGGTCGACTCACCACTTGCTTCCTCTTTGGCCGACCTAAGAAAGGGGATTAAAAGAGGGGACATTACATATGATAGGCCTGAATGGCCATTCATCCTTATGGTTATGCATGCTTTGGGTCTTGGAGATACATTTTGTAGATTTGTGAGTCTTACTTTTCAAGATGTGTCTGCCCAAGTAAGAGTGAATAGTGACTTATCTTCTCCCTTTCCCCTACAGAGATCTATTAGACAAGGCTGTCCCCTTGCTCCATCCTTGTTTGTTTCTTTTGTAGCTTTGCACTTTGTTATGAAACACTCATCCCTTTGCCCTCCATTAGGAGGTTTGACACTTCCTATTACTTGGATTGCATCAAAGTCAATTTGCTGATGACACAACTTTATTCCCTGTTTTAGAGAAAGGTTTGTTGGGAGTGGCTGGTAATAGGTGAATCCAAACAAGATGGTGAGATATTTGGGCATCCCATTTGCTATTTATTATTCCTTTTCTATTGCTGGAAGATTTCAAGTGTGCCAAAAAGCAGTTATCTTCTCTCTCAATTTACTTTCTTCTTCAAGGATGGTTTCATACTCTCAAATGAAAAAGTTAAATAAATTGATAAGGCATTTTTATGGACCGATGGCAAAGAGTCAAAAATAAGAAATGTTGTTAATTGGAATCTTTGTTGCACAACTAGAGAGGATAGTGGAAAGGAGTGAAACAACTTGTTTCTACAGGGTGTTTCCTTGTCTGTTAAATGGATTCTGAGATTCCTTGAGAGTATGGAGCCTTGGGAAGTGTTGATTATTAACAATATACGTAGAGTTTCTCCAAAGAGAAAACAAATTTAATGTGCTGAACTTGGTTGGTATTCACTTTGGTAAATTTAGAGCTCACATTAGTGCATCTCTTGTTTTTAGATTCGTCTGGAAAGCTTGGGAAATAACCTGAGTTCATGTGGCAATTTTTGATTTGAAATATATGAATGGTTTAGTAAATCTTTACACGTATTATTGATAATAATGGTTTACTATCTTGTGAAACTCTCAGACATAAATTTCAGTAATTTGAAGCACAAAAAAGGGTTTATTCTATGATCAAAAAAGCTTTTGGCAATCACTGTCCTGTATTGGATAGAAACTATGATATTAGCCTTTAGCATTTGGCAACATTTTATACTCTCTAAAATAATATGCAGAATTGCTTGGACTCTCTCTAGGTTCTAAAAGATGATGAAGCCAGTTGGTCTCTTAGGTTAAAACACAAGTGAAAGAAATGCATCATTGTTAAATGCATCACTATATCAAAAACAATATAGATTGTACAATGCAGGAATGAGGGAAAGCATAATAACCTGAAGTAACATGTTTGATAAGGAAGTGAAAATGTTTCAGAATGATAAGAAGTTCCTATTGAACTAAAGATGATTAAAGAAACTTCCCATACTTGAAGTTCTCTAATGAAGTAGAATAAAGCCAGCATAATACCCTCCTATTTTGGAGGATGTGATGCTAGATGAGCTACCATGGATAAACTGGCAATGAAGATGTTAGAATCCATTTCCTTGTGTACGCATTGAACTAATAAGCACTATCACTCATGATTGTCAGGCATTTCAAGAAACTCAAGGAACACAGATTTGGGGGAAAAGATAATGCAGTTCAAGACTAAAAAATAATGCATTGATGAAAAAAGGCACTTCATAACTAATGGAGTTGGTTGAAAATGACCAGTTTAACGAATTGCGAAGCAAATAGTACCATCAACAAACATAAAACTAGGCTTGTAGCGAGAGAATATGCTCAGAAAGAAGCAATTAACCATGTCGAAACATTTGTTCCTGCCACAAAGAGGATAACCATTTCAATGATTAGGCCATTGGCAGCAGAGTTTGGACGTAGAAAGCACCAGATTGATGTCAGAATTTGTCTAAAAATGACTACATTACTTATACATAAGTTAGACAATGTTATATATACTTATAAAAGTAAAATGGTCATTTAATTATGACTTTCCAATATCATACAACCACACTTTCTATTCTCTAAGAGTCTAATGTATTCTTTCAACTTTGTGATTCCTCAGAGAATAATTATCTATTTAATCTTCTTTGAAAATGATAATTGTCTCAGGGAATTTTTATACATTATGAACATATTTTGAATTATCAAACACAAACCTTACAATAAAAAAAGCCTCTACCCTGAATCTAGTTGTAAAAGTCTGATTCTTTAGGGATCAGCAAACAAGATAAAAACAACATGCTATTTTCAATTTGGTAGCAAAAAGAAAT
>VDFB02370903.1:0-49938 GCA_007258455.2 Sequoia sempervirens
TGTGAGGCAGTTTGGCTTCGTAGGATGCTTTCTGACATGCAAATGTCACAAGCAGGTCCTTCTCCCCTCTACACTGATAACCAAGGGGTGCTCAAACTGGCCAAAAATCCAGTCTTCCATGAACGTACCAAGCATGTTGAGCTTCATTGTCACTACATTCGCCAGCTGGTAGAAGACGGATTAGTTCAGCTGCAGTATGTTCCGACAGCGGATCAGACTGCAGATATTCTCACCAAGTCTCTGAGCCCGGACAAGTTTGTAAAATTTAGGGGGCAACTTGGTGTTGTTGACGGATTGACCATTGAGGGAGGGTGTTAGAATAAATTATATTCTTATATTTATTTAATGGTCAATGTTGTTTAGTCTTTTTTGTTGTTACTGTTTCTACAATAACTTGCTGTTAGGTAGATATATTTAATATCTACAGTGCTTTTATGCACTTATATATAATGTAACTTTTTAATGTTAATGTCAAGTAACTTTACCATTTACAAAAACTTGCGAGTTTTAAAAAACTCGCCGAGTTTTTGGCAAGTCTTGCAACTATGATTTGGATAATCCCTACAACCTAGCTTCAGATCAAGAGGATCTTTGGTGGATTTTATCATGTTGCCAAGTTTGAATTATTCTGAGGGATGAAAAGTGATTTTATAAATTTATATTGTTCTTTCTAAGAATTCTTTCAGATTTGGACATGCCCTTGCTGAAAGGAGAAAAGCTCAAGGAAGATCCAGTGGAATGACTTGAATAAGGCTTCCTAGAAGCACAACTACCCAATTTTTTCCACTGATGAAGTACTTCAAATGGTTAATGGTTTTGAGATGCCATTGATTTAAGATAAATTCTCTGGTTACAGCCAAGTTATTGTTAATTAGAAAGATTGGTGTAAACTATAAAGCTTCCTTCATGATGCAATGAGGAACTTATGCCTATAAAACAATGCCCTTTTGGTATGATCAACATTAGGAGTACATTCCAGCATGCTATAGATGTTGCTTTTAGGAATCAATAAACAAATGTACTATTGTTTATGCATATGATTTCATTGTGTTCTTTACACCATGAAGTAAGCATCTCTACTATTTACAGCAAGTATTTGAATGCTGCAGGGAGTGTGGTATCTCTTTGAACCCAAAGAAGGCCATTTTTATGGTCAGAGGGTAAATTTCATTCCATCCATGGAGTACTTCAAATGGTTAATGGTTATGAGATGCTATAATCAGAAAGTCAGATATAAATCTGCTTTCACAAAAAATGAGGAACTAATGCAGTATGCCTGTAAAATGATGCTTTTTGGTATTATCAACATTAGGGTTACATTCCATCCTGCTATGGATATTGCTTTCAAGGACTGATAAATAAATATATAGCATTTTACATGGATGATATTATTATGTTCTCTAAACTACAAGGTAAGCATTTCTAGCATTTGCCGCAAGTATTTGAATGCTACAGGGAATTTATCTCTTTGAATCCAAAGAAGAGCATTTTCATGGTCAAGGAGAGTAAGTTGCTGGCCCATATAGTCTTCAATGAAGGTATAGCTATTGATCCTGATAGATAACATTATGAATATGCCTAATCAAAATATAAAAATGAATTCATTTTTTTCTTTGGGAAGTTCAAAAAATTATAAAATTTGTTTCTGATTTTGGTGAAATTTATTACCACTTAACACCATGTTGAAACAAGAAGTAGAAGTGGAGTGGAATATTGACAAAAGGAGGTCTTTCGAAGCCATCAAGGAGGCAATTGTTGCTTCCCTAGTATTGGGTAGTTTGGATGTTATTAAGGACTTCTATATCTATTTGTTTGCTTCTAGTCATGCGATAGTAGTTGTGATCATGTAGAGATAGAGGCTAGCTGAATAAAAGCCATTGAATATGTGAGCTCCAGGTAGAAGCTGAGTTGTAGGAAAACAAGCTTATGCATTGGTAAAGGTAGGAAAAAATGTTCAAGCCTTACATTCTTTGGAGCAAGGTTTATGCTATTGTGCCATGGTACAACATTATAAGATATTCCTTTCCATGTGTAATTGTCCAAAAATTCAATTGAAAAGGAGATGAGGTCATTGAATTTAAGATATGCCTAATTTCGGCTCTGTGGCAATGTGTTGTTTAGAAAGAACCAAGGAATATACCTTCAATGCATACATAAAAAAGATTGAAAAGATCATGGTACAATTTAACTCAGCCCTTGGAGGGGGGCTTTTAAGATGACACTGGCACACAAAATTCTCAAAGTAAGCTGTTACTGGCTCATAATATGTAAGGATGCCCATTGTTAGGATAAAACTTGTCCTCAGTGCGAAACCAATGCAGGATGAGAAAAGGAGGCATCCGTGTCACTGCAGCTTGTAGTCATTGAACAATCATCTATGCAACGACATTAGATTTGTTAGAATAATGAGTTCAAATTTCATTTTGAGGTATAATTATTCAGTGTTCCACGAAGTTTCCTGATGGGGAAGGGTTTCGGGGATGGGGGGACAAAGGGTCTAAGTTTGGGGATGATGGGGGGGGGAGGAAGGGTGGAGGTGGCGTTGATATACATATGGTATTTGAATAACTAGTTATAAAAATATGTTTAAGAATTACATTTTGAATTAAACTTTGGCAAATTAGTAAAATAGCAAAATTGCAAATACTAACATTTTAGATACTTGAATACTATTACTAAAAGAGTAAAAGTAAATAAAATATTAAAATTTTACAAATGAAACTGTCAAATTTGAGATTTCTATTATAATTTATATCGAAAATATGACATGTCACATCATAAAGATATCAAAATAAGTACAAAATGCAAAAATGTAGTGAAGGGAGGCCTCTAATCATCCCCAAACTCCTCATCACTCAAACTACCAGAATCCTTATGGTGAAGCTCTGCCAAACTAACACCAACCAGCCCTGCATTTGAAAGTGAAGTCGAAACATCATCATCAATATGTGCTGGCTCCTTTGGCTCTACATCCCATTGTGCTGCAAGACTCTCTTTGTACACAAGTGTTTTGCGATCAATGAGACGCAAAACACTATGTACAGCCACAAACTTCTCTGCTCTCCTAGAGGTAAGTCTGTTCCTCTTATGAGAGTGGATGAAGCTATATGTAGATCAGTTCCTCTCAACAGCTGGAGAATTAGAAACCTGAGATAACAATTGGATGGCTAGAGTGGTAGTCAAAGATCGTGATCCATGGCAAGTCCACCACAAAATTGGGTCCTCTTGCGCCATAGTTGCCATATCCATCTTGGCCGCATCTGAATAACCCCTAAGAGTGGAAAATTTGATCCACTAAGTGCGAATCGTGTTGGCATCTACAACATCATACGTCCTCTCAATGCACCTGAAGAACCCCGCCTTCACCTCTACATCCTCTATCAGTGTTACTCTACCAGGCCTAGCCTTGTACCACTTAGGATTTAGTGCATAGGCTGCCATGTGCAAGGGAGTGTTGAGCTTCTCCCATCTCTTGTGAATGATTGGTTGAATGTGCTCGTGGTAGAATGCTAATGTGGGGTCCCTCTCTCGCACAACAACCCTCATCTAATCAGGCATAGAATCAATGCACTCATACACCTCTCCAAGGTTAGGTGCATCCACATCCCCATACCTGACAACCTGGAAAACTGGAGTAATGATGGAGACAATATATTTTGCATCACCCCAAAACACTTCATTCACTCTTCATCGTATCCTTCACCCTCCTCCCTTGCTTTATCTTAGACTCGGCCCACCTATTCCATTCTGCTGTCATAACCATGAGTTGCAGTGCCTCTTGCAACTCAATCATTCTTTCCAAGAGAATGAATTAGGAAGCATATCTCGTATTAGTAGGTTTCAGGAACTCCTTAGAGAAGGTCCTAAAGAGTGCATGTGATGTGTGGTGATTGCAAATAAACATCTGCACATCACTCACATCATTTACCATTGCTCTAATCCAACCAATCTTCCCCATGTCCTTGAGTGCATTGTTCATGGCATGCACACAACATGGAGTTCACCAAATATGCCTATAAGTTGCCTCAACAAGTCTCCTCGCAGCTTTGCACACATGTGCTGCATCTATCACTATTTGGACCACATTTTGTGGCCCAACCTCCTCAATAGCCTCCTTGAGGACCTCAAACTAAAAATCAACATCTTTGCAATGCCCTAAACAATCAACTACCTTAAGAAAATATGGGCCCTCTATACATATAACCATGATATTAATGAGTGGATGATGATGATGGCTAATGTCCGTCCACCCATCCATGACTATGTTGCATCCCGTCTTAACCCAACATTTCTTCATCTTCTCCATCAACAAATTGATCTTGGAATAGTTCTTATCCAAGATCGTGGTCCTCAATTTCTTCTCACCTGGTGGCAGATATGAAGGTCCTCCCCTTGACACCATCAATATCATCTCCTTGTAATAAGGAAATCGGGCAACATGAAATGGGATGCCATTGGCAAAGAACTTGCCAATAGGATCACCTATGTCATCCTTGAGCTGCACATTAAACAGATCTGCTATGGGGTTACTTTGAGTTTGACTTTGCAATTTCCGTTTCCCCCTCTCCTCTCCTATGTAGGCACTGGAAGAACCTGGTGTCCCTCCTATTTTCCTTTGCAAAGTATGGCTGGAAGTGTGTGGTTGGCTATGCTAAAGATGTGTCCTATGAAGCAAAGTAGTAGGCACAGGTGCAGTTGGACTATCATCAGGTACACCCCATAACTTGTTTCAGCTCTGTATTTGAGGTTTTCCGATTTTACCAAAAAAGAACATATCTCCACACCTTTTCCTCTAATGAAAAGAAGGTGTGCATTAACTCTAGTGATGCTCCCAAACCACTGTACATCACAAAAGTGGCACTTCCACCTCCATGTGCCACCAGATGTTGCCCCTGGCTTGCTTGGTAATTTTGCTGCAAATTGTCTGAGAGGGGATTTGCAATCAAAAGGACCCCTAGCATACTCTGCTAGTATTGCAAAAGGGCACTCTATAATACTTGCTTCACTCGCCATGAAACTAGTTTGGGCTTCAAGCTCAACCCCATGGTCAATCCCCTTAGTCTCAAGAGCATATTCAGTATTAGGATCACTATGAGAATGAACCTCATCCTCACTCATGCCATGAGAGCTCATTGTGACACTACAATAAACAAATAAACTCTATAAGTGGCTAGTTTCAGCCTAGTTTAACAAATTTGAAAATAAAATTTGAAAATTTGATGTTGAATCTTGATGGAAAGATGAAAAACGAACATTAATCTCATAATTTCATAAACATGGCTGCAAATGCATATTCATATTTTCATTTCAAGGCTCATTGTTCGTTTTTCATCTTTCCATCAAGATTCAACATCAAACTATGTTTTGAAAATGAATCTAAAAACTTAGAAAAAGAAACAAAAAAAATATTGAAAAAACCTCAAAAAACAAGAATAAAAACCTACCTTGTGTTTGAAAAATCCTTCTAAGTCGTGTAGAATGCTCTTCCTCTTCTTCTTTTTTCTCCTTCTCACCTCTCTTGCACTTGCAACACCTCAATCTCACTCTTTCACCCACTCTTCTCACTATTTTCTCTCCTCTTCACCTAGCTGTTGCAAAAATATGAAATGCAAATGTGAGCTAAAAAATAAGAGTTAGAGCGTTTTGTAGACTAAGTGTGTTTGGAGAGGGGTCCCACAAGCCTTTAAGGCTACACCCAAGGCACGAAGTTCAAGGCATTTTTAAGATTTAAAAAAAAAAACACTTTATCATGCTTTCCTGCACGGGAGATGCCTGGGCGTCCTTGAGAAGCTCGAGGGACAGCTAGGTGTCCCTAAGACGTCTCGGAGATGTCCAACCATCTCCCCCGTCCCCTCGAAGTCTCTCAAGTCTCGGGGGCAGTGGTGGGATGGTGGGGGGATGTTTCTCAGCCATCTCCAAGTCCCCAAAACGTCCCAATCTTTGAAATGGCTTGATTTTTTTTGTGGGGGTGACGCATCCCCGTGGAACACTGTAATTATTTCATGATTACTATTGACTATTTCACCCATTGGCTAGAAGCTACTTTTAGTAACAATTGTATAGCTTCATTGGTGATATCCTTCTCAGAAGAAAACTTTATAACTAGATGTAGTACCTTGGCTAGCTTATTATATGACAACAATCTTGCCTACAAATATGCAGAATTTAAACAATGGGCATAATTCTCAAGTTTGTATCAAATAACTATCCCCATGGAAATGGGGTGGCTGAGTTTACAACAAAGAATTTGTTGAATAGTGAAGACAAGAGAAAAACAAGTGATGAAACACAAAGATTCAAAGCAATAATGAAACCTTTCACCTTATTTCTTCTTTGCTTCTTCATTTGGGTAGAAATGGAGTGCACCCTAAGCTCCACTTGATATCTCTTTGTGATGTGTGATGGATGGTAGAATGTGGTTGCTTATTAGACCAGCAGCGATGTTAGGATATGGATAGATGATCAACATCATAATGATAACATAAGAGTGGGTGATAAAAATGGGATGAGAGGCCTCCAATTTATAGATTTTCCATAAGAAAAATTAGTGGCCAAGTTGCATTGTTTAATGGAGGGATAGGATTTGAAGAAGATGAAGAAATAGATTAAAGGCTTAGCCTTGTGACAAGTGTCACAAGAGGGATAGTAGTGTCTTATGAGGTGTAAGAGCTAGGCATGCTCACACATGTGTGAGCAATGGAATGCAGATAGGTGTAAGATGAAAAGAAGGCTACATGTGTGAGGAGCATGCTCACATGTGTGAGCAAGGAGTAGGGTGAATAGGCATTCTCGCACATGTGGGAGCATGAGGGGGGTAGGGACACTTGTTAGATGAAGGTGAGTTCAAATTCTAATAATGAAAAAATTAAATAATATCTACATTTGCACAATATTAAACAAAAATGGTAATAATATTTTTGCGAGTAAAAATTTCAATTTATTACAATATGGCTTTTATAAATCCTCTCCATCATAACTTCCCGAACAACCAACCTATGGGAATGTAACTAATTATTTTATAACAAAAATAAACAAGTCTGTAAGGTGACATTATTAAGTTAAACCTTAATATTCGAACACCCCCTTGAGGTTTACCTTCCACACAACCAAACATGCTGATTGAATGTAAAATCCCCACTAGGATTGCACGATATTTTTAACGATTTTCACTATTTGACATATGTAAACATTTTGTCAAACAATTATAATGATGTTACAGGAGTTTGTCTCAAAAGTTTTCATAGGAAATAAAATATTTAATGCATTTAATAGATAGAGATTTGCATATAATAACCAACAATACATTCACAGTGAAATATGGAATAGAGAACTGTCATAACAGATTGTTCATCATTCAAGACTACATAGAAATTGGATGCATACATATATGTTCAAATCTCAGTTATACTTCTGATCTAGAAGGATATCTTATGCAGGTTGAAATGCTTCAGTATTCCCAAACACCCTTGCTATAGCTTAACAGTAGCGAATACAAACGATTTACCTTATGCAAGGCCAACCAAGACTCACGTCACATTTCCCTGAGTGTTGGATGCCAACAGAGGAATAATAGGTCCGCAAATTCCTTCTGTAGTCCCATGCAACACCTTTAATGGCAGCGGACCTATGAAAATGGCCCTCGATACTATCTGTGGGTGTTGGCGTAGGAGTTAGGGATGGTTGCGACAGGTATGGCATTCATTGAAGTCAGCATCGACCCTCAATCCATGGTCCCATAATTTCCTTGGCCTGGCGCAGCTAGAAAGAGCTTAAGCTGGTCGATAACAATACTCTCAATTTTCCGTTGAACCTAGCATATGCGATATAGCATTGGCAAGGAGAGATCGACTGAGCAAAGCAATTACCATATACCACACCAACCAGATTTCACCTCCGATATGGTTTGAACCTTCAACCCAAATAAATTTGGAAGTGCTACTAAAAGTTGTCTCCAAAATATGCAAGAGAAATTTATATCAACCAGCTTGAACACTAAAATCTCTCCTGGCAACCATAAAATATTCCTTTGAAAGTTTGCCTTTGAAATGTGCTGGAAATATAAATATATCATTAATCTGCAAATTTGTCTTTGAAGGAGACTCACAAATTTGACGATGGCGTACACTGTGAAAGATTTGAATGATCCCTCCAATAGACTAGCTAGGGTGGATTAGTCTCACCATGGAAACCAGTTGCCCTAGGGTTTCCGTCCCAGAGGCAAGAGCTTCGAAAAACTCCTCCAAATCACCAACAAGAGAAAATAACCAAGCATAATCCAAATGGGCTCTAATTGTCACTTTAAATACCCCACAAACTTTTCCTGCCCAAATAATTAAATATTCCTTATTTTAAAGTGACCTTTATAAATACCTTTTTATTATTTCCCAACGTCACTTTAAAACACCATTTAATTTAATTATTTAATATTACCTTTATAAATGCACTTTTTACCTGCTAGGCAACATTAAATAATTAAATTAATTAATTTATTAATTCCATATGGGAAAGGGACATTACAATCCTCCCTTCTTGAGATTGCTTGTCCTCAAGCAATCCATCTTTGTATCCCATGGCCCAATACTAGGATCCCAAATAAACCTATAGAATGCTTTGCTATGCTTCTGTTGTGCCATTCTGATACAATCAAAATCTGTAGTTCTTTCTTCCTACAGTACCTTGTGGAGTAATCTGATCATTGTGTGAATGCCTGGATCCAAAGCCTAGAAGGCATTGTCATCCAAACTCCAGACGTTGAAGTAACAATTTTTCTCACACCAATCCATACAGTTAGCTTCAGTTAACCACGCGAAACTTGGAAATTTTGTGCTTAGTGTTCCTAGACAGCCACCGCACAACCTTGTGTGAGATGATAAACTTGGAACCAAATCTGAAAATTCTCCCACCTGCTGGATTAAAACTAGAAGAACAATTGGCTCAAGGTAGGAATCATTTTGTACTCCCAATGCTATCCCACACTTAGCTATATCCACTTTCGGTGCATCATTAGATAATGCTCTCAACACTATCTTCTTTATGACTGATTTAAATTCCAGTTCCATCGTTTGAAAGACCTGGCTATATTTGCCAAGTGAATGCAGCCACTGAATCCCCAGGACAATATCAGCCTCACCAATTTCGATCACATAGAAATCATTAGTGACTATATAGTCACTCAACTGAATGCTCAATTGCAGAACCAAACTAGTGCAACTCATTTTGAAACTGTTAGTCATCTTGACATTGGATCTTGGGAAGTCCTTAGCTTGCAATCCTCTCTTCACCACTAAACTTCCATCAATGAAATTTTGAGTTGCCTCGCTATCAACCAAATAGGTAAACCCCCTGTCCACTCAGGACTCCTCTCACTCTGAAAGGGTGGTACTTGGGAACCCCGAATAATGCGGCAATAGTACCATGCGTCACACCTCTAGTATTAACATCGTCATGCAATCGGGGCTGCTCCTCGTGATCACTCTCCGAGCTGGTTTCAATATCAGAGATGACCTCTATGTAATGATCTTTGCCTTTCCCAAGGCACCTATGACCGGTTTCCCATGGTTCCTTGCATGTAAAGCATAACCTTTTCCTACACAACTCCTCTCTTGTCTCAAAGTCCATATCAGGTAGCGTAGGCTTAGACTGATTGAAAGTTTTCCCCTCTGGCTTGGGTTCTAGTTTGTTATCCTTGGGATTCTTCCTTTGGGGATGAACTGTGGGCTGAGTAGTCTCAAGATCAAGCGCCAACTCGATGGCATCCTGTAGAGACTTTGGTTTAAAGGCCTTAATTGAACCATGAAGTGGCTCGGACAATCCTTCAACGAAAATGACAGCTAATCTGTGCTCTGAAACATTGGTCATGCCTCTAGAACGCTGAAATATAAGCATCCACTATACCAACTTGCTTGAGCTGTGCTAGCTCTCTAAAGTGTAGCTTTGGGTCCTTATCAAATCGATTGATAAGCCTCTGTGTGAAATCTAGGTAGGAAGTAATATAGGCATGCCCTAGTGTGACCAACCTATGGTACCACTATTCGTGGGCTTGTCCATCTAAATGCAATGTAGCAAACTTGATCACTTCAGTTTCTAACATAGGGCTGAGTTGGAAATGTGTATCCAGCTTTTTCACCCAAGGCTTGGCAGTGCATTTGTTGGAACTATCAAAGGAGGGTAGAGACAACTTCTCAACTTTTCACTGAAGATCCCGATTCTGTGGACCCTTGTTGTTATCCCTTGGTCAGTTCCTGTACTTAATGGTGCAAAACTCTTGTAATGACATCACGGCATGAAATTCATCACCTAGAGTTTGGTACTCCCTCAAGTAATCACTAAATCCTTCAACTTGCCCTTGCTGTCCCTGATTTCCAGCTTGATGCCTTTCTAAGAAATTAGGCAAAAGTGGCCTAGGAGTCACCCTACTCGCTGCCTTAGAGTTATTATGCGTAGGCACATGAGTTTTACTCACTTCACCATGATTCCCATTGTTGCCATTATTACCGTTGTGACCATTTGATCCTCCCGAACCATTGTTACCAAAATTGTTTTGGTTTCCTTGTTTTTTTGCTATAAATTGAGTAAGCAGCTGGACCAACTATTGTTTCCCTCTTGCAAGGTCATTTAGGATTTGCTTGGTGCTTTGTTCTAGCTGTTCATTTCAAATCCCCCATGTTTACCCTTTCTCTATTTCTCTTGTATGTGAAGTATTCTCTATCTTTTGGATTCATGCAAATTGTCGATAAACTCAATATTGCTCAAAAACTTCTGCTATTAAAAGTGTGCCCCCAAACTCACAAGCTAGCAGGAATACCAACTTTGATACCACTGTAAAATCCCCACTAGAATTGCACAATATTTTTAATGATTTTCCCAGTTTGACATATATAGACATTTTGTCAAACAGTTATAATGATGTTACAGGAGTTTGTCTCAAAAGTTTTCACAAGAAATAACAGATTTAATGTATTTAATAGATGGAGATTTGCATATAATAACCAACAATACATTCATAGTGAAATATGGAATAGAGAATTGTCATAACAAATTGTTCATCATTCAAGACTACATATGTAATGTCCCCATTTTCGGTGTCCTTTTTTGGGCTGGCTTGGTTTTGACTCACTATTTTTAGTAAGTACTATATTTAGCAACTAGTCCTGGCAGCAGTGCAGTGCATGGTTTCCTATTTGGGCAGTGTGTGGCAGTTGTCAAGTGAACTCTAATGTTTTGTGCCAGTTTGGTGATTTGGAGTATTTACTATTTTTAGCAGTTGCTATAAATAGTAAGTCTATTTTCAGTAACTAGTCCTAGCCAAGGCCACTTCAACAATGTCTATTTCCAATTTGGGCATTGGCATGGTTAAGTTTCGATTTAATTATTATTTGTATTTCTCACTTAAGTTATTTTAATAAAGTTTATTTAACTTAAGTGAAGGGGTCATTGGGTCATGTAAAAGTACCTTGGAACCTAATGTAATGACTTAACGTTGTTTTAGAAGGCAACAAAAGCGAAATAGTTTCCTTATGAGCATAGACACCCAAGGGAGGTATTTTGGATAAAATAAAATAAAAAAGGAACCCTTGGCCTAGTTGCACAACGTTGTTTTAAAAGAGGGGCCATGTATTTCAAGTGGATGCTTAGAAAAGAGGTTTATTTAGCATTTTTAAAGGCTAATGTTATGCCTCATAAGGTGGGACGCCTAGTTTGGGCATAATGTCAATTTTAAATTAAAAATCAAAAGTGGAATTTTGGAGGCAAAAAGTTGGACGCCCCTCTTGGGGTAATTTCATGTCATTTCATAAAGTGGAAATGAGAGGGAAATATATTCAAATTCAAATGCAAGTTTCCCTAATTCATCCCTCACTTTATAAATATGAGTTTGAGTTCTCATTTGCATATGGATATTTTGGCAACTTAAAGAAACTCTATTAGAATGATTCCAAATTTCGATTGCAGCTGATTGAGGACGAAAACCCTCATTTATATTCTAGTTTCGGTGGTGAAGGATCTACCCTAGCTGGATTGGAGTGGTTCTATCTCAAGGATCACCTAGGGCATCAAAGAGTTCTGATTTTTCAGTGTTTTTGGGTGGTGAAGATGAAGATTTTTGTAGTTTTTTGATGTTGGTTTGCACCTATGGTTTTGGTGTGTGGATTTCTTGATTTTGGTGAGAGTTTGCTGCTACTTACTACCTTTTCTGAGGTCTGATACGAATTTCTAGAGGTCTGAAACTTCATTTTTTGAGCAACTGTAAAGGGAAAACCTGAGTATAATTTTGTGGTGCTTAGGAAATTACATTTGGGTATTTGTTTTTGG
This sequence comes from Sequoia sempervirens, assembly GCA_007258455.2. Lineage (NCBI taxonomy): Eukaryota > Viridiplantae > Streptophyta > Pinopsida > Cupressales > Cupressaceae > Sequoia > Sequoia sempervirens. The sequence goes on from VDFB02370903.1 coordinate 12,310, forward strand.
ATTCTCCTTGGCGGGGCGTCCATTTCAAGCTGCTGTTTGAAATTTATTGGAGAGTTGGTGATTTATTGGAGCTAGTCACCTACCTACCTTGGGATTAACACCACTTTTTGGGTATTGGGGCAGCAAACATGTAATTCTGGTCTGTGCATTTCTATGGTGAAAATTGCAATTGGTGTCACATTTTCAGGTCTGAAATATGATTATTAAACTTTAGATTTTAGTTGTTGAGTTGCAATGTTTAATTGTTGATGTTTTGTAACCTTATTTCCTTAGTATGCTCATGATTATATCAATGTATGCACTCAATGAAATAAATGGAAATGAAACATAAAACCCTTCGGCAACTTCTGTCTTATTTTGAAAAGGATACACATAAAAAAAAATAAAAAAATCAGGGGCATTCATTACAGTGGTATTAGAGCACAATTTTTTCTGCTAGCCAGTGGGTGATGCAATCCTATGAGCATTAGTGATAGAGAGAGAAGGTACCGTGAGAGATTAAGGAGACGGGAATAAGATTTGTGGGAACGTTGGCCTTTTGAAAGTGAGGAACAACACCCTGAAACACACCTAGTTGAATCAGAAAATTCAAAAAACATGGGTGAAAGGGGTGAAGAAGCTGAAAGAGCTAATGGTGAGCAAGATCTTATGATGCTACTCCTGGGTGCACTGGTTAGAGGTCAAGAAAGAGCAACCCAATGTGCTTAGGAGACTAATCAACAACTAGCACAGTTGGTATAGATATTGGATTGTTTGGGGCAAGGAAATGACAGGGGACAACATAGAGCAGCCAACCAGCAGAATGGGGCAGCCATGGCAAGGCTTCTTATGCCTATAGTTCCACCAAGAGTAGAGGCACAACCCAATCAGGAGCTTACCTTAGTTGAGATGCAGGACCAATTTAGACAGGATTGGTTGGATGTAGGGCCTGGTTTCTAGCATCACATATCACTTCGGGATTATATAGATCTCAGGATGAGGCATACGCCCAACAAGGGCAATAGAGAACATCATAATGACTTATGAAGGTAAGTTGGAAAACTTAGCCTTCCTTATTTTGATGGGTTTGATGAGATTTCAGCGAGAGCATGGGTTCAATCTAAACGCCATGCCAAAAGAAGAATCCATAAAATATGCTACTATGCACTTTGATGGAGTTGCAAATAAGTGGTGGCATCATGGGATGATCATAATGGGGCATGCTTAGATTACATCTTATACTGAGTTTACTAAGAGACTCATAGAGAGGTTTGATAAGAAGGATCCAAAACTTCATTTTAAGGTGGAAAAGTTAACCTTACTTGTTCAATGAAGAGCAGGTGGTTGAAAAGAAGTTCATAGCAGAAAAATTAGATGAAGTGATTGCTTTGAAACTTGATGAATGTGAGACGGAGCCTCATGATGACTCTTTGGTCATGCGTGCAACTATTGTAGATGAGGTTGTGCATGAAGGAATTGACAAAACAACAACCTTGTATACACCCTTAGAGCTATCCAATGAAGTTGAGACACCTTTAGATGATGGGAATGTTGAAAACAAAAGGGATGATATTTTCAAATCAGCTAATAATGATGACACTTTACCTCATGTTGGTAATGGTGACACAGGTGGCTTGGGTTTGACTACCAAACCAAGCCTTTGAAGAGAGATGCTTATGATGATTTCAGTCCTAATGAGTTGGAAAGTGACTTATTTAGAAAGGCAACTACTCATGAGGAGCACAGTGAACGCTTATTCTCTAAACAAAGTGATCAGTGTTTCTACACATGGGATCCAAGTGGGTTGGCACTTAAGTATGACAAAGATCCACATTGGGATGAATTACCTTTTGATTGTAATGATGTCCTTACTTAATCCCAAGAGCCATGCATAAAGGATAGCATGAAGAGTGTTGTCTTTGATCTAGAAAAGAAATCTGATTTCACATTGCTGGCAGCTGATCTTGAGCAAAGACCTTGTGGCTTGGTTGATTTGAATTCATAGTTCACTATTGGGGTTAACAAGGGAGAGACACAGGTGGTTTGGGACAACCTTGGAGACTTTGATGACAGGTATGAGTCTAATTCTGATTTTTACATGTAACATAATAGTAGTTCCTTACCCATGTTTGATCATGATTGGAAGGGACAATTCTTGGTATTTGCTGAAAATGAGGTGCATATTCCATCAAGTTTGGACAGCAAACATATGCATGTGGAAAACTTAATTCAAAGTGCATCAAGAGGACAAATGAGCTTAATATCTTATTTTCTAATTTGCAAACAATGAAGAGCTCTATGAATGAATTTAAAACAACTTACTTACACACGATGCATGATAGAGATATAGCCACCAAGTTTGTAGATGAGACTTTGTCCTTGACTAAGCAATTAAGGGAAGAGGTTAGTGAGCTTACCATTGAGCTTAATTCTACAAAGCTTGCTTTGGAAAGTGTCCAAGGGGCACTTATTGAAGCAAATGATCAACTCTATGAGGCTCAACATTTTATAGACCAGACGAACAAAGGAAGGGCTAAGGAGATCAAATAGGTAATGAAGGAGCTTGAGTTCATTCAAAGGAGTATGATCTTGCACATTGTCCTAAAAATTCAGAAAATAGGAGTTTGGATCAGCTGGAGGATTGGTCTGATTTGGGAGTTGAGGATAATCGTCAGTTTGTTGATAATCCTTTATTTGAGTGGAATGTTGATTTGACTCATAATAATCCACTTTTCGAGCTGCATGGTGCAGACCTAACCAATTTCCATGATGAGAGTGGATTTGATTACAAGATTTGGGACCTAGGTGCAATTTCCAGTCATGAGGTGTTGTCTCAGGATTGGAGTAGTGGGTCAACTTCCAATATTAGTATCGCTGCCCACTTCCCAATCAGCTTGTACATGACTTCGGGTTCGGATCTGCAGATGAGTTGGATGGTTTCTTCAATCCAGCAGTTGAGTAGTTCATGGTTGGGACTGGATGGTAGAGGTGATTTGATCCTAGGAGATGATTTTGTTGCTATCTCCATACTCATCTCTCCTATGTTTTTAATTGGATTTCAGTTTGACTACCCTTACATTTTTTTGTTGGTTATGGTGACATCTTTTGATGAGTAGATTGATTTTGGGTTTTGGCAGGCTTTTGCACAGCTAGTTGTGAGTGCTTTTCTAGACACAGTTCATTCATTTATTGTTTCCATTCTGGTGAGTGATGCTCATTGCAGTTACTTCATGGAGATGAAATGCATTATTTCAGATGATGTCTTGATAATTGTAGTGTTTTGGGTGTGTTGGTGTGTTCGAAACCTTTCTTTTGATGTTTGGAGGTTAAGTGTTGATTTTGGGTTGCGACGATAGAGGCATTTTTTGGTTAGCAAATTTGAGAGATGTGGTAGTGATTGACTTGCTTCATATGTGGGGCATCATGAGGTGTGATGTCGGGGTTTATTTTTTGTGGTTGAGCAGGGTGTTTTTAATGTTGCCCAAGATCGTGATTGGCAATGAGTTTGCAAGTGTGGTCTTCTCTGAGTTGCCTTGGCAGGACATTTCATGGCATTGATTTCAATCCTTTCAGGTATTTCAGTATGGGCTTTAATGATGTTTACTTTTTGGGGTTCTAGGATAGGGGAGTGTAATTTGGTCACAATGGTTTGATAGTTCTGATTAGAGTGGCACAACGTCAGCATGGTGGTTTCTTTTTGAAACTAACTTGGAACCCTAGGATCATATTGTTTAGTAGTTCAACAACCGTTTGGGATGAGAGAGCCATGTTAACTTTCTAGAGTTTACTCCTATGGCACATCAGTTTAGTTCTCTCAAAGAGCATTTCTTTGAGGGGTTAATCGAGTTTATACAGTCTTTGATTACTCTTCTTACAGGAGGTTTTCAGGAGGTCTCTTGTGTTGGTACCCTGCAAGATAGTGCTTTGAGCAGATGGTACTACAAATCTCCTAGATTGACTTGGGACCCTGGGAGCTTACTTGGTTTTAAGGAGGATCAGTTTGTTGTTTCCAGAGTTGTGATGGCATTGCTTGAGGACAAGCAATCTTTGGGAAGGGAGGATTGTAATGTCTCCATTTTCGGTGTCCTTAGTTGTGTTAGATTGGTTTTGTCTCACTATTTTTAGTAAGTACTATATTTAGCAATTGGTCCTAGCAGCAGTGTAGTGCAGGGTTTCCTATTTGGGTAGTGTGTGGCAGTTGTCAAGTGAACTCTAATTTTTTGTGTCAGTTTAGTGATTTGGAGTATTTACTACTTTTAGCAGTTGCTCTAAATAGTAAGTCTATTTTCGGTAACCGGTCTTAGCCAAGGCCACTTCAACAGTGTCTATTTCTAGTTTGGGCGTTGGTATGGCTAAGTTTCAATTTAATTATTATTTGTATTTCTCACTTAAGTTATTTTAATGAAGTTTATTTAACTTAAGTGAAAGGGGTTAGGGGGTCATGTAAAAGTACCTTGGAACCTAATATAATGACTTAACGTTGTTTTAGAAGGCAACAAAAGCGAAATAGTTTCCTTATGGGCATAGATGCCCAAGGGAGGTATTTTGAATAAAATAAAATAAGAAGGACCACTTGGCCTAGTTGCACAATGCTGTTTTAAAAGAGGGGCCATGTATTTCAAGTGGATGCTTAGAAAAGAGGTTTATTTATTATTTTTAAAGGCTAGTGTTATGCCTCATAAGGTGGGACGCCTAGTTTGGGCTTAATGCCAATTTTAAATTAAAAATCAAAAGTGGAATTTTGGAGGCAAAAAGTTAGACGCCCCTCTTGGGGTAATTTCATGTCATTTCATAAAGTGAAATGAGAGGGAAATATATTCAAATTCAAATGCAAGTTGTCCTAATTCTTGCTCACTTTATAAATATGAGTTTGAACTCTTATTTGCATATGGATATTTTGGCAACTTAAGGAAACTCTACTGGAATGATTACAGATTTCAATTGCAATTGATTGAGGATGAAAACCCTCATTTCTAGCACTCGTTTCGGTGGTGAAAAATCTACCCTAGCTGGATTGGAGTGGGTCTATCTCAAGGATTGCCTAGGGCATCAAAGAGTTCTGATTTTTCAATGTTTTTGGGTGGTGAAGATGAAGATGTTTGTAATTTTTTGATTTGGGTTTGGAGCTATGGTTTTGGTGTGTGGATTTTTTTATTTTGGTGAGAGTTTGCTATTGCTTACTGCCTTTTTCTGAGGTCTAATACGAATTTCCAGAGGTCTAAAACTTCATTTTCGGAGCAACTGGAAAGGGTAAACTTGAGTATAATTTTGTGGTGATTTGGAAATTACATCTGGATATTGTTTCTTTAGATTCTCCTTGGCTGGGTGTCCATTTCAAGCTGCTGTTTGAAATTTATTGGAGAGTTGGTGATTCAGTGGAGCTAGTCACCTACCTTGGGATTAACACCACTTTCTGGGTATTGGGGCAGCAAGCATGTAATTCTAGTCTGTGCATTTCTATGGTGAAAATTGTTGTTGATGTCGCATTTTCAGGTATGAAATATGATTGTTAAACTTCAGATTTCAGTTGTTGAGTTGCAATGTTTAATTTTTTATGTTTTGTAACCTTATTTCCTTAGCATGTTCATGAATATTTCAATGTATGCACTCAATTAAATAAATGGAAATCAAACATAAAACCCTTCCGCAACTTTTGTCTTATTCTGAAAACGATACACTCAAAAACAAAAAAAATCAGGGGCATTCATTACAACATAGAAATTGGATACATACATATATGTTCAAATCTTAGTTATACTTTTGACTTGGAAGGATATCTTATGCAAGTCAAAATGCTTCAGTATTCCCAAATGCCGTTGTTGTAGCTTAGCAACAACAAATACAAACGATTTCCCTTATGCAAGGCCAACTAAGACTCACGTCACATTTCCCTGAGTGTTGGACATCAACAGAGGAATAATAGGCCTATAGATTCCTTTTGCAGCCCCACACAACACCTATAATGGTAGCGGACCTATGAAAATGGCCCTCGATACTATTTGTGGGTGTTGGCGTAGGAGTTAGGGATGGTCATGGCAAGTATGGCATTCATTGAACTCAGCATCAACCCTCAATCTATGGTCCTATGATTTCCTTGGCCTGGCGTAGCTAGAAAGAGCTTAAGTTGGTCAATAACAATACTCTCAATCTGTCGTTGAACCTAGCATATGCGATATAGCATTGGCAAGGAGAGCTCGACCAAGCAAAACAATTGCCATATACCACACCAACCAGATTTCACCTCCAATATGGTTCGAACCTTGAACCCAAATAAATCTGGAAGTGATACTAAAAGTTGTCTCCAAAATATGCAAGAGAAATTTATATTGACCAGCTTGAACACTGAAATCTCTCCTAGCAACCATAAAATATTCCTTTGAAAGTTTGCCTTCAAAATTTGCTGGAAATATAAATATATTGTTAATTTGCAAATTTGTCTCTGAAGGAGACTCACAAATTTGACGATGACGTACACTGTGTAAGATCTGAATGATCCCTCCAACATACTAGCTAGGGTGGATTAGTCTTACCACCGAAACCAGTCGCCCTAGGGTTTTTGTCGTAGAGCCAAGAGCTGCGAAAACTCCTCCAAATCACCAATAAGAGAAAATAACTAAGCATAAACCAAATGGGCTCTAATTTTCACTTTAAATACCCCACGAACTTTTCTTGCCCAATAATTAAATATTCGTTATTTTAAAGTGACCTTTTTATTATTTCCCAACGTCACTTTAAAACACCATTTAATTTAATTATTTAATAGTACCTTTATAAATGCATTTTTTACCCGCCAGACAACCTTAAATAATTAAATTAATTAATTAATTAATTCCATCTGGGAAAGGGACATTACATTGAAACTGACAAATACATACACTTAAAAGCTTTTTCTTTGAAAAAAAAAATCTTGAACTAAGTGTAACTCCATCAAGTTACCTCATAACCCTTAGAAAGGTGTAGCTCTCGAGTTGAATTCTTGAGTTCTTAGATTACCACCTCCCTGATCCCCCAAATCATAGATCCCCCAAATTATTGGACAACAATCCATTGTTCCATCACGCCATCTCATGACCCTCGGAAAGGTATAATTCCCCAGATCCATAGACTCCTGAACTATCTGGGCAACAATCCATATTGAGTTCACCAAATCTCTACTTGTCTTCAAAAAACAAACTTCACAATAAATGCTTTCTTCGATTCTATCAACATCAAAAAAGGAAAGCAAAAATAACATATGCTTCTCATACAAAGAACCATCTTTGAGTGACAAGCTTACTCGAGATAATGAAAATCCTCCAACCTCCAATGGTGAAGGCTCAAAATAAGTATCTATCCCTAGTATCTTCAAAGCGATAATCTTCAACAAAAGCATCATCTAGGGGGTCCTCATCCTCAAGATGGTCCTCAACATTGGCTAAGTTAAAAACATTTGAGTTTTGTTTGAGTTTTCCCTTAGAATAGCATTGGCCTAAGTTTCACAAGTCCAAGATGTGTGACCCTTTTTCTTACAATAATAACATTCAATTTCCTTTTTTTAATTATTGCTTTGTGTATATAATACATTTTGATGTTGAGAATCAAGTTTTGAATCTTCTGCATTTGTTCTTTCTTCTACTAAAAGGGCTGAAATCATATCTTCTAGTGTTCGAGAAGTTATTTGACTAAGTGTAAGGTTAACATTATTGTATTTTGAAGGCAATCTGTTTACAAAAATAGCATTAGCATCTTCATCATCTACTAGAGTCTTGACTTTTGCCAATTGTCTAATAAGAAACCTCAAGTTGCTTATGTCATTTAACATAGTGATTTGTCCTTAGGATGTGGAGTATGGCTTAATCTTGTAACGACCCAATCCTTTGGTAAAGTAAAATTTCCATAATTTACATCCTACGAGTAAGTAAACGTGTTAACACGACATTGCAATAAATTTTTTCCTTTTTTTCATTGATAATACATGAACAAGATGCCATATCAAATTACAATTAAGATTCCATTTCATTATAATAACTTCACAAGTACATGAAACAAGAATACATACCTTAACTAACATAGGTCCAATGAGCTTTAGAACAAATAGTAGTAAGAAGGTCCAGGAGATTGTCCTTTCAAATCTTGGTACATTGGCTGCTTGCTGTGGAGGAGAAACATCACTCAGGCACTTTTCTGCCAACCACGGACTTATAATGCGGTCCCCCGCACACCTATTATTCAATAGATGGCCCTCCCTTCATCGAAGAGATTGGTAGGGTATCCTTTAATGATTACCAACTGAGCATAGTGTTGTGTCTTACACAACTAAAACCTTGCTATTTCACAATCTCGAATTAGTACAAAGATCACAATGAATTGACAGTGTAGTCTCAACTATCTCACACCTAAGTGGATGTCGTACATTTCACTACTTTGGCCAAAGTATTCTCATTCAGTACTTCAAATGAAGGTCATCTATCATAAACACTACTCAGGGCCGATTTGACTTAAGGCTATCTTACTCTACGCGTAGGTTTGTCCTTCAATGGGTAGTATGTACCCTAGACATCCTACATCACGCTAACCTACTAGAAATGAAAAGTATAACAAGTAAACTCAAAGTCCTCTCCTATTCTAGAAATCAATATCCTAGGAGTTACACAAGCTTCGCTAAGTTAAGTTATTAACTTAAGTTGTGGATTGTACTTGACTTGATGCTATCATCCCTGTCCTAGTATTTAGTATCTATTTTACATACTCTCCTTATATGGAGATCATACAAGAAATGTAATGCACATAATAAGCAAGCTTTAACCTTTATTCATTTTACTTGCTAAGTACAAAAAGGTAAAGCATTTCATAAACAACTCATTCTTTCTTTCACACAGAAACACAGTTATGATTGTCTTTCAACCTATGCACAACAGTAAGCATAAAGATTCCGTTTTTAATTAAATAACCAAGAATTGAGTAGATAGTAGAAGGATATCCCATGCCTGTTCTCAAAGCTTCCTTTAAAGAAGATGTCTTAGCACTTGAAACGACTGACAATTCCTCTTCAAATTGCGGACTTCACTTCTCAGCTTAACTCACAAATGCCTCTTCTCACTCAATTATAAACATTCAAAAATTGATATCCTCAACTCACAGAATTGGTGATTGCTCTCAGTAAATGAAAAACTCGCAGTGAGTAGAAAGCTCACAGCAATATGGTTGCTCTTAGGAAATATGAAAACTCAAAAAATAGAAAGAACTCACATCAGAAATATGAAACTCTCAGCAGTATGAATGCACTCAGAAATTATAAGTAAACTCTCAGGAAATATGAGTAATTTCGAATTCCAAAAAGCAGTAGAGAAGAATGGCCAGGGTGGCTCTATATAGAGTCCCCTGTTCAACAAAATCCACTTCTCCAGGTATGTAAACTGCTAGAACAAATATTTGAACAATTCCATGATGAAATGTGGCAATTTCCTGAGGTGAATCAACCTCCTTCAATGACAACAAACAAAGAAAGATTCAAATTTGCACATGGTGGAAATGGTGAAGCGACACCTCTCATGTGTGTTCCATTTTGGTGCGATTTGCAGCAATCTTGTTTGGGAAATTCTTTCAGAAGAAAAGGTCAAGGCTGTGTGATTCCCACATTGCCATTATTTGTGGCTTGATGGACAACAACCCAGTGTTTCATCCCCAGACCTGGTCTATGCCGTGCACTTCAGGCAAGACATTTTCACTTAGCGCAGCTTCATTTTATTTTATTCACATTTCAAAAGTTTCACTTTAGTTCACAATGAAATATTTCTCCTTTATTAAGTTTGTCGTGATTTATCTCCAAAAGGTTCAATTCAAATAATAAAGATTTGGTATTTCATCCTTTGATTTTAATTGATTTTCATAGTTAAGGATTTTGATATCTCATGAATTGATTTATTCATTGACTTTATGAGTTTTAAAAATAAAGTCTTCATTTAACTATATCGATTCCCTCTTTATTTCAAATTAAATAATTTATATATATATATATATATATATTTAACTATATACATATATATTATTATAGTTTTATTTTACTTTAATATATATATATGTATATATATTTAAATATTATAATTTAAATATGCTTATATATATATTTCGGTAAAACTATAATATTAAATATATATATTTAGTTTGTAAATACATATATTGTGAGCCAGTCAACATACTTTCAATATACATATCTATGTATATGTGTATATATGTGTATATGTAAATCCCAAGGCAATATTAAAATAATATTATAATATCCACAGATAATAGGTAGCGTGTGTATGTATACCATATTGACACATACGTATAGGCATATCCATCTGCCGATCATACGTCTATATCGATATGTATATACATATGGATACGTGTACATACTATATACATGTATACACATACCCACTCAACCTATTCACTTATATGCATTCACGTTTTCCACAATGATTATAGCACAGTAAGTTAGGTAAATAAATAAACATAACTCACAAAGCACAAAGAAGTAAACAAGACTCCTAAGCCTATGGATGACTTATCAAGACCAACTTAACTGACTTGGTTCCTCCAAACCTATAATGACGTGTGTATATGCTCAATTGGTTCTCGTTACTATTTACCCGACCAAGTTCCTCTCCCAAGTGATATTTCTCCTCTGCCTGGAGGAATGGTCCTCTTCCTTGCACAACATGACACGACAACGAGAGTCATATGCTCACAACAAAGCAGTATACATGAAACATCTCAAAGGTTAGAATAAACATTATTCAATAACTTACACACAACATTTATCTAGGATTACATCAATAGAAGTAACAATCAAATGAAACAATCATTAAATGGTGACACTTTCATATTGACAACAAGAACAACATGTTTTATTCATCACATTGATTTAGTCATTACAATCAATTGCCCTATGCAATAGTAGCTATACAATCGGGGTGTAACAAATCTTAATGCTAAGAAGCTCGACTTACATGGCAAAACGAATCTGTAGACTAGTTGAAGACTTGAATTCAAGGATCTTTGACAGCCTAATAATTTTTTATCACACCTCTCTTTAGGGATTCAAAAGGATTAAGTGTTTTCACTAAACCTCAATTTTTGTCATGCCCCTGCTAAAGTAGGGTTAGCAGCCCTTAATTAATACAAATCACAGCCTTTATAAATAAATAAATTAGGTGATTAGACTTAATAAGGACAGCTGACTTATATTAAGGAGTAAAATAGCAGCAACGAGTTTAAAGGGGCCGACTAGAATTAGAAGAAAATAAATAAGCAATTTATTTTAAAAGAGGGCTGACTGGGATTTATTTAAGGCAGGGGCCGTCTCAGTTCATTAAGGATTTTTTAGTAGTAGCATAAATAAAGGCAGCGCTAGATAATAAAGGATTTAATTAATTAAAAGCAGCAATTTAAAAGAGAGCAGCGATTAAGGAAAAGGTGCATCCTTTGTAAAGGATGCAATGATAATAAAGGGTGTGACTATTCACCCCATCATGAAGGTAAATAAGAGGGAGGCATCATTTGGTGAAGGCATAAATGGGAGATCAATAAAGTAAGCGGATTGGAAAAAAGGAAAAAGGGAAATCTGATCTGAATAAGAAGGCAGTAAGAAATTTGAATTATAAAGCAGTGATAATTTGAATTATAAGGCAGTAAGATACAACAAACTTTATATTTCTGCAGTAGTTGGTATGCTACATATTTGAATCCAGTATTTATTAGTTTGTAAATTTAGTAAAGAGCATATTTATTTGTTTAATTAACTTGCTAAATCATCAAGAATCTTAGATTGGTAATTATTCATTTGACCTTTATAAAGCAATCATATTAGGATTTGGCAAGAAAACATAATAGGGAGGTGCAGGAGTACAGTTTCCCTCAATTAAGTAGACCACCCATTGAGTGGGATTGCTTGTGGGCCAAGGGGTCCGATTGACTTGGTTGGTTGTTTGGTGCTCTTGGGCTTAGTTGTGGAGGACAGTCTCCAAGAGCCCCATTGTGCTTTTCCCCTCAAGTTCCTAATATGGTTGGCTATAGTGTGCATGTTACATTATCATTTCGTTTGATTGTTATTTTCCTAAATTCAATTGCTATTGTGTAATTTAGTGAAAGAATACTCTTGTAAATAAATTGTATTAGTGGATTTGTTAATTTTGGGCAAAAAATAGGTACTCCCTCAATAGGGGACGTTACAATTCTTTTCAAAGGATAAAACATATTGGATTGAATCTAACAATGCCAAGTCAACACATTGACCATGGGGCATGCCATCAATCTTTATTTTTGTCACATAAACAATTTATTCCAGCCTAGAGGCTTTGAGGGCCATGAATTGATAGATATAGTGAATATTGTAGTTATAGTGCAGATGCCTTGGATCAAAATGTTGGCACTAATTGTATCGATGATCATGAATTAGAACATATAGTAAGTTTTCGAAACTGTGAGCATTGGCCGTTGAATTACTTGGATTATATCATTTTCGTATTCTAATTATTTTACAATGCATAACTTGTATCTTATATTACAGTAGAAGTTTTGAACCTTTCTGAACCTTTTTGAAATTACAAACTTTGCCAAACCTTTTAACTTCATGAACCTTACAATTTTTTTAGCCTTGTTACTATGATTTGGAAGAAGGAAAAAATTGACATTCTAAATTCTTCTCACTTGTCCCTAAAATTGTAATGTAATATTCTTTGTATTGTTTGTTTGTCACCAAAAAATTAACAGTTGGGAAGGTTGATTATGCTTGTTTCTAGAAGTCTAAATTTGACTGATAATGAAAGCATACATACTATAAATACAAAAAGCATTTTTCATGTGTAAATGTTCAGAATATTTATCTTATGTAAATAAATGTTAATAATAAAATACAAGAAAGAATCTTTATCAAGTTATCTATGTTGTATGATGTGGATAGACAGGTTCTTGGAGCTTGTTGGTATTTTCTTGCATTGGAACGGCGTGATACTTGCTGGCGAAAGGCTTGTACTAATAATTCAAACACATGCAAAAATAGGATGCTCTATTGTGAGAAGAATACTTCCCAAAGATTATCTGAAGCTGATAAGGAAAAATTTCAAACTTTTTGTAATGCATCTAATTCTGACAATTTTGACTTTGGGATTTATGGCGATGCCCTTACAAGTGGAATTGTTACATCAAGGAAATTTTTGCAGAAGTATTTCTATTGCTTATGGTGGGGCCTACGAAATCTAAGGTATACATATTACAATGTTTTTTCCTTTCATGCTTCAACTTGTAATCTATTGTTGAACTTCTTCATGTTGCAACCATAGTTCCATACTGATGCAGTGAAAAATGCTTCAAGTTAGAATGATGTATTCTAAGAATGAGTTTATTATCAGACTATATTGTGTAGATTAGCAAGGTTTCATGCTAGAGCCAACTTCCTTGATGTAGTAACTCTCTACCAGTGATTCGCTTTACTAGATAGATGCAGTCTGGAAGAAATGAAATCAATATATAACAGAAGTCCTGTCCTAAAGTATCACCTTGAAATAGTTGATAAACTAATATACATTTGTTTTCTTACCAAATTAGCAGAGATTGAACTACATTATGCAAGCATGTAACAATGCTTGTTGATTTTTCTTCATAAATGTGATGCATCCTTGAGGGGTTATTGCTGATTTTATTTTTTGTTATAGATATTATCTTTAGTGCAGTTATTGCAGTGATGCACTGAACTTTGTGCATTTTCTCATTAATGCTGTCACCAGTTTCACAGTTGTAATAAGCCTTGAAAGGGTTGATTTTGTAGTATTTTCTCCTCATTCTTAACACAATTAACCTTTCTTTCAAAGAAAGAAGGAATAAGAAGGTTGGTCTTTTTATATTTGATTTTGAATTTTTTATGTCATCATATTCAGATAGGAGCAAATGCCTGCTGTCTATGAATGAAATCAATGGGACAAAGTTTTTTATGCATTTTTGTGTTTAGAAAATATGTTTGTGTCATCATGGTTATCTATACCTTAAACATAGTAAGATGTCTCTCCGGGTGTTACATGTTTTCTATGAAATGTCCCTTTTCTGAGTAAACCTCATCAATCTAGAAAATTTGATTGAGATCTGAAATGAGCAAGTATGTTTTTCTCTCTGAGCCTGCGCAAATTTTGTGTTCTACTTTTTGTGCAGTGTTATGTGGAAAGTCTTTTGTGGATGATGTAAGTTTGAGTTGGTGTTGATGTGCAGTTCACTTGGGCAGAGTTTGGTCACAAGCACTTATCTTTGGGAGATTTTATTTGCGATGTTTATTGCTATCCTCGGCTTAGTTCTGTTTGCCCTACTTATTGGCAACATGCAGGTTAGTATGGGACTAAATTTTTTTCCTCCCTTATTAGCTGTGAGGTTGTTCTTTTGGATAATTTACCTTTGAAGACTACATTTGTTACACTTGGTTGCTATTATTTTTGTTTTCTTAGTTGTTGTTCGTTCGCTGAATTCTATTTTCTGGCTGGTTTTTTTGGGATGAAAATTACAAAAGGTTTTTCTGTCTTTTAAATTATGTTCTCCTTATAGTTGTATTTTCTAGTTTTCATTGTAGTGTTGCCATTGAATCGATGAGGGAATTTTGTTTGGTTGGTTCTGAAGTTTTGATTTTTTCTCTACTAAAGTGAAGTTGACTAAGGATTTGTATTCCCTTTCCATGGACTAATATTATGGTCTCTTCTAGAATCAGTTTTAGATGTTTCTACTGGTTTGTGTAGAATCGCCTCTTGATTTTGCATGATATTTTAAAACGATTTTCACTGTTTGACATATGTAAACATTTTGTCAATAAATAACATGCTCAGCCCATAGAAATTAAACGAATTGTTTGGAAGTACAGAGATAGAATGCAAGTGATTTCACCATAAGATATTCAGGGTTGATACATTGCAAATTACCAATCATATTCGTTCTATGAAACACACCATTACTGGATATTTACTAATATTTTTGATTTGAATAACACTGCTGGATTGTCAACAGTCATACACAGTTGCAGCCTCATAAAATGACTTTCTGCTCATCACCAATAACGTATTATTTACATTCAGACCTTCAGAAATATAGTACCGAGTATTAGAAATACCATTTCCGCAATTTCCAGTGCAAGACAACTCCCTTGAAGAATGCCATGCTGGGTATAAAGTTCCAACGACTGGAAGGATGTAATGACCCGTGCTCCAGATCAATAGATTTACGATTTATTCCTTATTGGATTGACACAAATTGTCATCCAATATTATTAAGATGAACTGGGTTTCCAAATTATAAATAAAGTAAAATGAAGTTTGAACTATTGCATATAACTCTTTATAATTAATTCTATCATAGTTCAATAATGGAAATGTGATAGGTAAATATAATAGCTGTTTTTGATTTAGGCTTTAGAAATCATGCTTTGAATGTGTAAGAGGTTATACCTCTTTAGATTGCTGTTTCTGAAGTTGTCCTTATATTCATGCAATTTTTGACGTAGGTGCTGTTTCTGAATTTTGCTCATTATTCTTGCATCCTTACTCAAGAGAATCATGTCTCCTTAGAGCGCTAGATCTGCTGTCTTTAAAATGTATATCTCTGCATAAAACTTTTCCATCATATTCTATGTTCCTTTATATCCTCACGTTCCTAGGATTAAGGCATCTCTTTTGAAAGGGAATGACTTTTTGAACCAATATGTCTTTTCTTATAGGCAGCTGTCCTTAATTGCACCTCTTAGATATAATTGCTGCCTTTAGTTTGTCTTTCTTTTTGTCTTTTACTAACATCAACTCTTGTAACATTAAATCTCTCATTTTAGAAAGACCTTAACTAATCACTTATACCTTGATCGACCGAGTGTTTCTTTAAGTAGCGATAGCTTAATTGATGATCCTCACAACATTGAATGCACAACAATTATATAGCTTTGAATCCGTGTAAGCTTTCACTATAGGTTGACATATTCATATAGTCATGATCCGCAAACTCTCTGGCACCACGTCACCCAGACAAAATCAACCTTATTGTGCAACCACGTCAAAACTCCACGAGCCTAAGTATGATGAAGGAGCATTGGCGGCGGTAGTCTTCAAATGAGAGGCCCTTTATCATTTGTAAATATTTTGCCCATACACCTCAAATGGTAGCGCATAAATTAAAAGTCTTGATTCAATGTAAACTGCGGTCCTGTTATGCCAAGTAATTGGGTGATAATGAGAATGTTGTAATTGAAACTTTGGCTTGGTGGCGGTGCTTCACTACTTGCGGCATAGCTAATGCGGATACCAATCATCAAAGGTAATTATCGCAGTTATTTCTCTTATTACCTATACATTGCATTCACGGTGGATAAACACAATTTAAGGTGGCGGTATTAATTTGTGTTGATTTATTTATCTAGCCCGATGACCATCACGACAATGCTCAATACAGAATGGCATAATTTATGTTCGAATATATCCTCCCACGGACTCCCTCCTTTGATTATTCAACCCATTCATATATCGAGCCTCTTATCGAATGCACCAATACATTTGCGGTTTCTTATTACTAAGACCCAATAGATAAAGGTGCAATGGTTTGAATCAAATGGACTTCAAAAGAATACAAAATAGTCTGAAGTGGCTATTTGGCATTACTTCGAAGGGTGGTGGGACACTCTTAAAATCCCGATAGTATTAAAGTGAGACTCAACTATCCAATCAACGCTGAGATTCTCGGTTGATATAATAAGTGGTAGGTATTAATAGTTCAGCTATTGATCCTTAATCAATGAATAATTCTGAACAACATATATAAACTCTATGATCAACAACAAATACATTTCAATTGATGTTCATTGAGTCGCCAAGTTAGAATAATAATTGATGCCTTCAAAGAGTAGCTTGAATATTGGCCATCGATATTTAGATAAGTTTAAATCTTTAATTTAGACTTGCCTATAATCGTTCAGGTGTTAAAAACGAGACATTACAAGTCTTCCCGCCCAAAAATTGCTTGTCCTCAAGCAATACGGTTCCAGGATTCCAAGTCAGCCTTAGAAATGAACCATCATGTTGATGCTGCGCTACTCCGATTTTAATAATTTGCTTCTCATGCTCCAACTATCTTTGTCTCTTCTAGAATGCGTAGAAGTGTTCATTGTCTAAATTGAAAATAGATATCATTGTTCGTTCTCATACTTCGTTCCTTGAGTTATCTTCTCTATGGCTCTCTAAGAGAATTTGGATCATCTCCTTGAATTTCACGAGTTAGAAACTTGTTTAGTTATCCCATTACTTTCTTATGCATGCTCACCTCTATCTTTGGCTATTGAATGAAGATGAACATCTTTTTGATCTCTTTTTGATATTCTTCTCACCTTCCTTCCCTCCTCTAGTTTCCTGATTGCTACAATTGTTTTTCATCTTTTTGCTATCCTTTTGCATGAGAATTTCTTCTCTTATTAGACAATTTGACAAGTGATCATAAGGTTTTTGGCCTCTCCAAACACAATGGTGACCTCAGAGTATTTGATCTTGCATGCCTCAAAATGAAGTTGCTTGCAAAAAAATCATAGATAACAACTAACTTGAAACCCTTGTTAGCTTGGCCATAGAGTGTCCAATTTGGACAAAATAAAAGATCAACTTTCTTAGATCCCTTGGACAAAATGGAGAGCTTAAGTTTTCTGTAATATTTACCTAGGAAAAAATATTTACAAAATGTCACAGACACCCAAATACCCAAAAGAAAACCTATATTGAATGGAGAAACTAGCCCAAATGCAAACATGCTTTGATACCCATTCTTAATTACCTTTGACAATATTCAGATTTAACACAAGAAGACAATTGTTATAATAGACATGATAACTATTTGATTATGGTAAATAATGAACTTTTTGATACAAACTAGGAGGGGCTTTGTAGAGCTTTGTTAGGCTAATTTCATGTTCACTATTGATCATAACAGAATAGTTATCATGTCTATTACACTACAAGTCTTGTGTTGAATCTACATATTGTGAAAGAAATTAGTCATAGGTGCTCTTCAGTTAATCAATATGCTTATCTTGTGAATTCTAATAGAAGTTAATTACTAAATAGGTTCAAGATTTTGAAGAATTTGACAATTTGTGTATCCTACAAAATTATGTCTTTGACATTCTCAAGTTTCGGAAAGCCCTTGGCTATAAGGACACTAAATATTTTCCTTCTTGGCAACTTGGCATTTGAGGATTTGTCGTCAAAATATATAAGGCATCATTTGACAACATCAAGGGTGAAAAGAACTACATTTTCGTCAAACTTTTATCCTAGCACTAACTAATGTGGATCAAATCATGAAGAATTTTTTTAAAAAATCTTGCATGGGAAATGACACCCAGTCATAGTCCTTGTATTTGAGCTCAAGCTATAAGAAGAGAATAGGGGTATTGGAAACACAAATGCTTAAAAGATGCAGACAATTCTTTGGAAGTTTATAGGATGGAAAATAAAGCTTTAGAATGTAACCCTACAATCCTTAGATGAGAACAACTACAATGGATTACCCTAGCAATGGTGAGAAGTCCATCAATATAGATGATGAAGAACCAATAGTGGTTCCTGATGCAATCAAGATTTTGCAAAATATTGATGTAAAACCCCAAATGTTGGAGCAATTTCATGTTCACCTTTGATTGTTAGGTAATAGATTTTCCCCTCTTACTTTGGGTAATGTAAGGGCTAGACTTCCCTTTGTTGCCTCCAAGGGCCCAACCATTTCAATCAAACTTCTTAATATTGGCTTCCTTTATTAAGATTAGTGGAGAATGCAAAAAATCCACATTCTACATTGTGTTGACCACATCAAGCATGGCATGGGTAATTTGCCCCATTCTGTTTAGAAATTGTTGTTAAGTACAAAGAGGATCTATAGTGTTTGGCCAAGGAAGTTGCATTGAATTATAAACTGTTAGAAGAACTACTTGGCCCACAGTGTGTAGGTATGATGGAGGTAGATTCCTCCCAAGAGTAGTGCAACATTGGTTCTAGGACTTGTTGAAACTCCAACTATTGGAGAAGCCTTGATGAATTTGCTATGGTCGGAAGTGTATGAATTTGCTCACAAGTGGAAAATCCAATGTGTTATAGGAGCACTTAATTGATCTAGCCACTCTTCTATGCTTTGAGTCTAATCCAATGGTGGAAGGATAGGTGTGGAGGGTCTAGAGGAAAGAGTGAGTGCTTGGCTTCTCTCTACCTCCTAGGGTTCCTTTGCCAACTTACTATCTTCTTCTCCACTAGCCGCATCCTCCTCCTCCTCCTCGGTTGTGTCTCCTACCACCTTCATGCATTTCTTGGTGATACTTTAGATATCCTTTTTAGCTTCCTCTTGGCTCATGACATTTGTGAACTGTGCTCCTAGTGATTTTCATATAAAGATACATGGCCAAGGTAGGTCATTAGTGGTATTTTCTTAAAGGTCGTTGTCAAGTGCTTGAGTGTAGATTGTAATAGATACAATATGATGTTAGAATACTCTTTGTATACATGGGCATTTATTGCTTATGCTAATGACGTATTAACACCACATAAGTTATGTATAAAAGGTAATTTATAGTTAAGTTACAACCACCTTGTAACTTCCCCATTCAATAATAAATACAAGCCACATGTTGAAGTGTGTGCTGTTCAATTCTCTCAAACTATGCACAATCATTCTTTCAACATTTGGTATTAGAGCAAGGAAGAGTAGGAAGGGTACAATGATCTAGAGTAGGGTATGCTGATCAAGAGGATTGAAGGAAGAAGAGAATGTATGTCAAAACAGGTCTGTCGAATCACCATCAAATTGTTGTCCAAACAGGAAATCCTTGTCAAAAGGAGAAGAAATCTGCTGTCAAAGTTTGTCAAACTTGCTGGCCAAGGAGAAAGATTCTAGTAGGAATGAATAGGGATAGTACAATATGATTGAACAATAACCATATTTACTAGACTTGGACTTGACACAAACTCAGTAAGATAATTTTTGCCTTGGACTCAAATTTATTACTTAGATTCGGCATAGACTTGACAAATTGGAAAAAACATTAAATATAAATATTTTTAAAGGATTTAATTTCTATGCACTCATCACTAAATCAACTTTAAAGACATAATAAACTAATTAATTACAAGCTAGTTTGATCACATACACAAGTATACATTGAAAAAATGAGTACAAAAGCATATTTGAGTTGAAGGAAACAAAATTTTTAAATATAAAAATATTCTCAAGTGTTTTGGGTGTACAAATCTCAAGGATTATGATATCTGTAGCATAAAAAACAAAAATAGAAGTAGTACTATGGTTGAAAGGAATTTGCATCACTCGGCCTAGCTAGGATTCTGAATTGTGTATTTTCTATGCTAGGCTAAGTGATGCAAGATCCTTTCAACCATAGAACTACTTCTATTTTTGTTTTTGTACGCCACAGATATCATAATCCATGAGATTTGTAAACCTAAAACACTTGAGAATATTTTTATATTTAAACATGTTGTTTCCTTCAACTCAAATATGCTTTTGTACTCATTTTCAAAATGTATACTTGTGTATGTGATCAAACTAGCCTGTAATTAATTAGTTTATTATGTCTTTACAGTTGATTTATTAATGGATGCAGTCTATGCTGAATTTCAGTAGCAAGTTCAAGTCCAAGTCAAAAATCATCTTGCTGAGTTTATGTGAAGTCCAAGTCTAGTAACTATGGTTACTGTTCATCATATTGTACTATAGTTATTCATTCCTACTGGAATCTTTCTCCTCGGCCAGCAAGTTGGACAAACTTTGACAGCAAATTTCTTCTCCTTTTGGCAAGGATTTCCTCTTTGGACAACAATTTGATGGTGATTGGACAGACCCCTTTTGACATCCATTCTCTTCTTCCTTCAATCCTCTTGATCAGCATACTCTCTCCAAGGGCTTCCCTACTCTAGATCAATGTACCCTTTTTAGGCTTCCTTGCTCTAATACCAAATGTTGAAAGAATGATTGCACATAGTTTGAGAGAATCGGACAGCACACACTTCGATGTGTAGCTTGTATTTATTATTGAATGTGGAAGTTACAACGTGGTTGTAACTTGACTATAAATTACCTTCTAGGCATAACTTATGTGGTGTTAATACATCATATATGGATTCCTTTCTAGATCAATGTACCCTTTCTAGGCTTCCTTGCTCTAATACCAAATGTTGAAAGAATGATTGCACATAGTTTGAGAGAATCGGACAGCACACACTTTGATGTGTAGCTTGTATTTATTATTGAACAGGGAAGTTAAAAGGTGGTTGTAACTTGACTATAAATTACCTTCTAGACATAACTTATGTGGTGTTAATACATCATATATGGATTCAGAAGCTTCCACCAGGGCTTACCTAACTCAATCTTTTGTTATAAGAAAATCTAATAAAATAGAAAACATAGTGCTTTTCTTGATACATGTGTGTTTTTTGAGATTGGAGTAACTAATACTATGAGAAACAGAGAGCTTGCAACTGATGAAGTGCATTAGAAAACCAAAAAAATAGGGAAGAAAGTGCATCAGCATGGGAATAGTGCCTTTGAAATTGTCTGTAGAATTTACAACACAGACTTGTAAGGGCACATGGTGAGAAACAATTGAAAGAAAATTAGATTAAGATACTTGAGAAAAGTGCATTAAGAGAAGTAGAAGATATTGTCAAAATTCTAAATGAGCAACAATCACATCACTTAGAGTGGAGTGGGAATGGGAAATGGGGCTGAAATGGCCTAGAGTGAGGATGAAGCGGAGGTAGATGAAGTGGACTTGGATGAGGTAGATGAATGGGGGTGTGCTTGGTCCTTAGAAGACGAGATTTTTTGAGCATTTGGTTCGGGGTGCAGAAGATTGTTTTCATGTGGAAATCTGCCAAAGCCACATTGAAACCTATTTCAAAAAGTTTGTCAACTGTAGTCTTCAAAGGGTTTTTTTGATCCCTTACTTTTTTGCAAATGTTAGCGAAAAAGATTTGGCTGCTCAAGACACAAATCACCATGGGTGTGAAGTGGGGTGGATGGCCCAAGCCAGGGTGGCAGCGTTGCATGCGTGTCCAAGGGTTTTTGCAAGCCCGTAAGGCAGGTAAGGACGTTAGCTTGCCATGTACATGTCCTATTTTTCTAGGTAAAAAGGATGTTGATACGGTTGGAAGGCTCATAGTTGCATGGTGACCTTGGGGCTTTTGTTCCTCTTGTTTTGATTGCATGGTGACTGACATGTTGATTTTTCTCAAAATTTGGTTACTAAAGTAGTTGGTGGTCAACTTGATGAACTGAATTGTTGGGGGTTCTACCATGGAGCCTTTGGTGGCTAGTTCTCCCTTTGATCCAACCCCACATGTGGCTGATCTGAGCATAGGTGAAGCTGTTTATGACTTGGAAGAATTATGCACTATTTTGAAGGTTCTTGATGCTACTGTGGATAGGTCTACTGCTTGCATGGGGAATATCCTCATTGGGAGATTTTTCAGGCTTTCATCCTAATGTAGATGTAGTTTGATGATGGTTTCTAAAAAGATGGAGTGACTGGTTAGATTTGGATTGTTTCCATGACCAATGGTTTTTTCTCATTCTCTTTCAAACTCTTGAGGATTGCAATAGGGTCCTTTTGGGAGGTCCTTGGTTCCTTGGTAAATCTAGTCGTTTTTTGAAAAAATGGTCTACAGGTTTTGATGCTGACAAGGGAAGCTTTAATAGGGTTTTTGTTTGGGTTAGGCTTTTAGGCCTCTCTTTGGAATATTGGTATGAGATCATGCTAGGCATTGCCAAGTCTCTTGCTTGGTTCTTGTCTATTGACAAAGTCATGAAATCCATGAAACACTTGGTTTTTGCCAGATTTTGTGTGAGCATTGATTTTGACAAGGTGCTGCCAAATGCCATTAAATTGTGTTTCAAGCTTGGATCATGGGAGTAGAGAATTGAATATGATCCCTCCTTGCAGGTTTGCATTCATTGCCATAAATTTGGGTACTTCTCCCATTCATGCCAAGATATCAAGAAGAAGCACAACATTCAAACAAAAAGTTATCATAGTGTCTCCCAATCACAGAAAAGAGGTTCAAAATGTTTAAGGAGATCTAGAGATAACAGAGAAATTTTCTATGAGGATTAAAGTTGATTGTAAGGAGTTGGAAATTGAGATTGTGGATCCCATAGGGAATGTGCAGGAGTCTCCCATTAATGACAAGAGGAAACTAGATTCACTTGTAGACCCTATGAATTGTCCTTTGGTTGAGCCTTGATTTTCTTCAAGAAAAGCTAGGATTGTTCCCCATACGGGTTAAGATTTGGTTCTAGTTTAGTGTTCTTTGTAGAGTTTTGGATTCAAACCTCCATGATTGTAATGGTTCTTTCTGTCCCTTTGATGTGGGTTTGTTGTTTCATCATTTGTTTCTCATGAGGCCTTTTCTGGGTTTAAGGCTTGTTTCTTCATAGGTTTTTGTCTCTTGTTCATAGCTCCATCCAGAAGCATGTATCTAATAAAAAACAATCATATGATTAGTTCGCCCTATTGTGGTTCATGCATTACTAAGTGTGTCATTTTACACAAAAAGAAGCATAAAAGTCTAGCTTCGGAAGGTAATAACTATGTGCGAGCTTCTGTATTGGAAAAGGAAAATGAAATAATTAATAACTAGAGAAACTAGCTAGAGATCACCATTTTACATGTTTATTTTTTCTTCTTTTTTCTTTTTGCTTTTTTTTTTGTTTTACTGCTGGCCAACTTGGGGGCTGGGGACTCATGAATCTGATGAGTCTGTCAGAAATAAGCTAGGACTCACCATAAGTCCTGAGGCCTCGGGAGATTAGTTTCAGTCCGAGGCTCAGTGAGTTTGCTGAGTACCCAACAAGTCCTGGTACTCTGACAGAAACCATACAGGTGAATAGTGGTTGGGTATGGATATGCAACCATGGTACAATAAGCTATAGCCATATGAATGAACAATGATCCACTATAGATGAACAACAGACACATGGATGATTAGTGATCCGTACATATTTAATTTAAAAAAAAATTAAAATCTGTTTTACTGCTTTTCCTTAGTTGAATGTCAACTAATAATATTTTGTTAAAATCTACTGTTGAGGGCTGATTGCTTTCTGTCAAAGGTCAATTGAAGAAAAAGAGAAGGCTATCAAGGAGTGGTTTTCACAAGGAAGTGCACATTTACTAAGTTTTTTGAAATTCTTGGTGACATACAAATTTTGTACTATTTTTGTGATAAGTCCATTAATTTGCAATTCTTTACTTTTAATGTAAACACTAGGTTTCATATTCATGGCCAATTTATAAAATCTTGTTTTTCCCGAAACCCAAAAATTGACATGCCAAAACTTAGTATGGAACGACAAAATATTCACCATTCTTGAGTATAAAAGTTGTGATAGAATAATTTTAAAAATAGAAACCACTATGGCTGTAAATCTTAAAGTTTTTGATAACTATCATAAAGAAGCTTTGTTAAAATTGTCCATTATGATGACATGATCCTAAAAGTTAGGAATGCCACTATTGTTGGTGACCTTGGGGAGAGTCTCAAAAACAAATATTAAAATTTTGTAAAATGTGGTCTTGTATTTGAAAAATCTGTTGTTTCCTACGAAGTTGGGGAGGGTGGGTCACTGGAAGAGCATTTAATTAAAATGAAAGACCTTAGGGATGAACTCTCTATTGTCAATAAACTTGTAGATGAAGATTCTATTATTGTTTGGGGTCAGTCATTTGCTATTGTTGTTTTAAACTTTTGTGGAGTCTTTGTATCTATTGGCAAGGAGTCAGGTTCTCACCTTTGGAAATAGTTCATATTTGTTGCAAAAAGAATAGAGACAAATGCAAATGGCTGAGATTTGAACAATTGGAAAGCGCATTGCTACACAATAGAAGGGCAAAGTGAAGAAAACTTCAACGTTTGATTCATAATCCAAACACAAAGTGAAGTGTTTTTATCGTTATAATTTTATAAGTAATAGTGTGAAGTGTTTTGATAAGAAATAGGGGAAAATTGACAATCTCAATTAGCAAACACACTTATGGAGTTTCCAATACATGCACTAGATAATCTCTATGGTATGGCAGCTTTAGATGCTCTTTGCTTCTGAGATTTCCATCTCAGTTTCAAGTTCTACAGTGAATAACCAAGTCAATTCAAAATAGCATCACACTATGTTGCATATCAAGCACATGCCTGAAAGTGATTTCATAGTCTTATATAACTATCAGAGATGACATGAGTTTGGAATAACAATGATGCTCGATAATTCTTTAGCTATGAGAATTTAAGATGATAAGTTTGACCAATATTCAGCTGAGAGAAGTTCTTCCCCTAAATATGCATCATTCAATGGTCACAGCAATCCAGAAGGTGCAAGGCAGTGCCAGCCAGTAAATTTTTGAATGTGAATCAACACCAATCCAACAGTTTTCTAATACTAAAAATGTTGATGTCTTGGACCATGTTCAATACCTATTGTAACTCCTGGTTACACAGACCAGTCAAATTCAATGTTTCAGGGATAGCAGTGATCATGGTCTATGGTGGTATTTATGTTAGTTAATGCTTCCCAAGCCTTAAGTTGGCTACAAGCCTACAAGCAAATAATTCTTTCCACATTTGATTTTGATTTTTGTGTTTCTCATGATGTCTAGTGCATCAAAAACTCCATAAGTGTGTCCGCTAATTTACACTTTCAATTTTCCCCTAGTTCTAGGCCACTCCCAATAGGTTAAGTGCTCAAATACTGGGATTATAATCAGAACTACCTGTTGTAGACATTGCTATTAAGAAAAACATGAGATACCTTTTGCAAAACACAGTAAAATTTAAGATGAATATGTTTTGACAGCAGTTTTCAATGGTACAGGATATATCTTTGGGGCTGAGGCATGTAAATCTAGTTTTCGGTAGGTCAGAACCTAAAACTCGTTCTCCACACAAATTAGCTAGTTCCTATAATAGACGTTAGACGTTAGTGGAACTACAGAATATTAGATTCATGAATTCTTTCAAATTTTCACACAATGGTGGTGTAGCTGTCTTTGAATTATCAATGTCTATTTCAAATGAACTAAAATTGCAGGATCTTTGGAAGATGATGGACAATTATTAACAGCTAAAATTAAAAATGTTGAACTGTAATGTTATAAACTTATAAGTTATTTACTGTCTTCTTGTTGCAGACATATCTGCAGTCTTTGACTGTTAGATTGGAAGAAATGAGAGTGAAACGCCGAGATACAGAGCAATGGATGCGCCATCGTTTACTTCCAGAAAACCTCAGGGAACGTGTCCGCCGGTATGACCAGTATAAGTGGTTGGAAACAAGAGGGGTAGATGAAGAGACCTTAATTCATAATCTGCCAAAGGATCTCAGACGTGATATAAAACGTCATCTTTGCTTGGATTTGGTCTTGAGGGTGAGTTGGACATCTCAAATATTTTTCTAGAAATTATATATACACATGTACATATATGTCTATGTAGATTTATATACACATATATGTATATATGTGTTACAAACACACATACACACTTATTATAGATCCTGCTCCTTTGTTACTTCAATATTTGCTGTTGTTTTTGGTATGCCTTTGCTCAGGTACCTTTGTTTGAGAGTATGGATGAGCAACTTTTGGATGCAATGTGCGAACGCCTCAAGCCATCTCTTTATACAGAGCATACATATATTGTAACAGAGGGAGATCCAGTTGATGAGATGCTTTTCATTATTCGGGGTCATTTAGAAAGTGACACAACAAATGGAGGAAGAACTGGGTTTTTCAACCGGGGTTTGCTTAAACAAGGAGATTTCTGTGGGGAGGAACTACTGACATGGGCTTTGGATCCTAAGTCTGGTGCAAACCTTCCATCTTCTACAAGAACTGTGAGAGCTTTGACTGAGGTAGAGGCATTTGCACTAAGGGCAGAGGATTTAAAGTTTGTTGCAAGTCAATTCAGGCGTCTACATAGCCGTCAGGTTCAGCATACCTTCCGTTTCTACTCTCAACATTGGCGAACTTGGGCTGCTTGTTTCATTCAAGCTGCATGGCGTCGATACTATAGAAGAAAAAATGAAGAGATTCGCCGCAAAGAGGAAAAACGACTGCGAGCAGCTCTGTCAGGGAATGGAAATACTTCTCCTAGTCTTGGAGCAACTATATATGCATCTCGATTTGCTGCTAATGCCCTACGTTTTCATAGACAACGTAATTTACAGCTTCCAGAACGGACAACCCCAGTAATTAAGCTTCAAAAGCCAGCAGAACCAGATTTTAGTGTTGAAGATGCTTAGTGAAACTAGAACACAAGGGAATAAACATCTTTCCTCCTGTGTATGAAACCTAAGTGTGAGTATGTATGCTAGGTTGAAAAACTTGTGTAAATAGCTCTTCAAAATTCTCACTCTGTACTGTCCCATGCATGATAATTTTTTTAAAATTCTGTTTCTAAAATATCTGTGCTCATAAAAATCAAGTCTGATGTCATATGCCAGCTAAGGTGAAGCTATTTCTCTAAACTTTGTTTCTTCATGAAGAGTAGGATCTGTCCAGCAATCTAATGTCCAAAGCATTGTACGGATGCACACACCCATCTGAATACAGTAGAGTTCATTGAGAATTTATTGATGATTATGTATTCTTTAAGCGTTCCAAATCTATAATGCAATATATTCATTTTCCTCTTCTGGTTATTTTAATTGAACTTCTGTAATTAGTGTTGGGTATAACTATAATTCTTTGTTGATTCAAGCAGAAAGATAAAACAGTGAATTTGATTTTTGAATTATGTGAGATTGCCATCAAAAGAGATTGAAGTTTTTAGCAGGCTGGATTAGAGAATTTAAAGTTGTTTCTTGGACAACTCCACTCCACGTTATAATAGTATGCCCATCAAGCATATAGCTTGCTTCAAACATCTTGCAGATACGTTAGCATCTATTTGTCACCTTTTGAAATCTCCATATAATTAACAAATACTGAAGTTCTACGTTAGTATTTTGATTGAGCATTCAACAATCTGATTGCTGAAGATCAATAATTAGTTACAGCTCAGTTTAAAAACCATAAATCACAAGGTCTGCTATTTCTTGACATTACCTAACATTACTGTCTTGATACTGAGAGACAATAGAAAATGGAAACTAATTGTGATCAACAGCCCATGAACAAACTAGCCTATCCTCATATTATTTCTAGATCCCACTCCCCTTGTCTCGTAGCCCAATAATGCAAACATCCATATTGGAATATAATAATATTTATTACTATGATTCACACATTAGCTAGTTTCGTAATTTAAAACCTGGAGTACATTAGAGCAAACTGATAGAGCAACACTAGAGAAATTTTATTTGGTGATATGATGTTCCAACTCTTAACTTGCCAAGCATCGCATAAACTGTGCCTCAATCAAATGGCACCGTGTGTGAATGTAGATCATTTGTGTGATTTTAATCTGCAGGATAATGGTTAGCACATTGGCATCAATGCTAGATGCTCATAGATTATGTATAAATCTAAGTTTGATAGAAGTTAAAGATTGGTATTAAATATGCATAATGGTGAAATTGCATACCCATGCTCCTTTCCCTTATGTTTTTGGCCCTCTTCAATTAGTGTCATTAAATGTAATAATTGGCTTATAAGTGATGTAATCTTGCATGAATAACCTCACATATCCCAATCTTTGTCATTATTGTTCCCCATATTTATATTTCTAGTCCTAGATGCATTTTTCATCAGTCATCACCCTAGGTAAGATGTTTCATTCTGGACATGGTCTAGGTGACTTCTACAACTGTGGATCTGATCCTCAATATTTTAAAATAAAAAAATTAAATTCCTGCCTTGCTAACTATTTCACTAGCCACTTGGAGCCAACCTAACATGCATTGGGTGCTTAGTTGTATTTAAAAACATACACTCAATTCATTTCAAGATCGTGAGGAACACCTTAGGGCGCTCTTATTGAGCACATATAGAGTTCAATGTTTTGGAGAGAAAAAATAATATAGCTGCATTTACATCAGAGCACATCATCCTAGAAACATTGCATACTTGCTTTTATCCTCGATTGTTTGCTTCAAGGGGTTTGATCAAGGAGAACTTGACTCTTGTGATTTGATAGATTTTCCAAAAGTGTTTGTAAACAACACTTATCCTTACACAAATTTAGACACCAGAAGATTAAGAATAACATAGAGTAAGAATAACATGCTTCAAACTACAAAATTCAGCCAGATTAAGTTTACAAGCTACTTAAATGCTCATTATTGTACATTAGGGTCAGTTTCACACTCAAGGAGATAATTTTACACTTGTAGAAGTGACACTAGATAGTACATAGTTAAATTCATGTATTGCCAAGGGACAATAAAATTTCAAGACATTGGCAAATCAATTTGTGACATCTTTCACAAAACTTCTCTAACATCAAAAATTGAGTATCACATTTAATTTGACTAATTTCAATGAGCAGTCCTAGCTCTACAATCTAGGTTAGAAGTTTCTTGACTGAGTGCATTTAGACTTAACTAAAGAAAATAATTTTTCTTTACATTTTAAGTAACCTGACATAAATTTGACCTAAAGTTTTGACCTTATAAACTAGAGGTTTTTATATTTGAATTTTTTGATTGTTTTATCTTATATTTAATTCTTATTAGGGTTTGATTTCCACTTTTTATTAGTGCTTCATAACTTGATCTTTCTTTACAATTTGTAATTGTGTTGTACCCAAAATAATTTTTTGCTTCAATAAGGCATTTTGATCAAAATGGTCTAAATCATGTAAAATTGTTGTCAAAAGTCCGTTTTAGGTCAAACAAAACATAGGTTTTTTGTGGGTTTATGTCAAGGAAGATACTTGCAAATTTCTGAAAATTAGAAAATTAGGGTTTCGTACCCTTGTTTTTAGAAAAACCCCTAAAAATAGGATCTTTCCAGAATTAGTTGAAAATGATTTTGATTGGATAATTTGACTTCACGATCGCACTGGTCAAATCAAAATCACTGAAAAGTTTGTTTTACTCTAGTGGGTCTACTTCACTTTTTTAGGAGAGAAGTTAGGACCTTCACAACCGTTAATGGCAGAGGGCTAGTACTAGGTATCAAAATCTAAACTTCAAAGCTTCAACGAAGAATCCATGGCGAAAGATGCTCGAAAAGATGCTCTGCGATAGAGGGGATTTTCAAATGTGAAAAATGTTGAAAATTGGCTAAGTCAAGAAGATGCACGCCTTGCTACAAGGAAGGGGCTACGTAGTCCATGCCTTAGCCATTTTTCCAATACCCGTACACGTAGCATGGTGAAAGTGATTGCTAAGATGCACACATTCGCATTGTTGATGACAATGCTCAAACTAGTCAAGCTACACGACGAACACGAAACGCGAAGAGATGAAGATTTTCAAAGAAAATGATGAAATTGCAGCCAAAAGTGCCCTTGCTAGCCAGGGGTGCCCATGAATTTAAAAGATCAATGACAGTCATCAAGTTTTTCCAAGACAATCATCTCCTTAGTAATTTTGTTGGCTTTCCGACGCATCAAGCAAGATCACCTGATTCATCAATCACCGACAAACAGAGGCAGAGAAGGAAGACGTTGAAAGCAAATATCATCAAAGATGGCAGTCAAGTAAGGCCCATCATTTTGAAGCACCTATTGAGGTTTTCAACTACTTTCTCCAAGGCATTTGTTCAACATCTTTTCAGCTTTGCGATCAATCTAGTTGCAAGCACACACGACCTGTCAAGCACTCACAAACGAAGATCAAGCATAAAACGTTGGAAGCAAAGGCAGAATGAAAGACATGAAGAATTGACTAAGTGTTAAGGAAAATACACCTTCCTAGAAATAGGCGTCCAACTTTTTGAGCAATCAGATGCAATCTTCAAGCTTCATAACCTCCAGGAAGACCTTCGTCTTGATCAATCTCAGCAATGACACTGTCAGCAGTTTCAATAGATAAATCAAACATCTGATGGCAAAGATCAAATTGGAGTTGTTCGTGAAAGGTTGCAAACTGAAAATGACAACACAAAAGGTCAAAGGCGCCCCTACAGGCCAAGGGTGCCCATACTTTTGAGACCCCTAAATCAACTTTCACAACTTACAAAGCCGGTCATCCTTTTTGGAACTGAACTGGTTATCCATCCCATGTTTCAACACGATCACCAGATTCATTAGTCATCGGTGATCTCATATCAAAGCACTAAAGGTCAAAATAGAGAGATTGAAGAGCACCCAAGAAACTAAGTCTGGTGAAAAATGCACCTTCTTGGGAAAAGGTGCCCAAGAATTTGAGGCATTAGGTTCAGGTTTGAGCTTTGTAGCTCTTGAGCGCACTTCTTTAGAGTTGATTCAACTCTGCAATGGATCTATCAGCGACACTTCAGGATCAACCGAACAACCAAAATCAAGGATCAAATGGAGGCACTTTGTCACATAAAGAAGAATGAACAATGTTCAACTCCTCAACTTGGACGCCTAAAGTCAAACTAGGCCCAATTGATTGAAGTTGTCTATTTTGAAAGCCTTTTTCATGTCTAAAACGTCCCCAAATTGGTGGAAATCAATTATGTGAACTCTTGATCAAGCAAATTGACTCCACAATCATGTGTTGGTGCCTAAACTTGATTGATTCAACACCAAACATTAAATATCAACCCTAGGCGTCATTATGCATTATCTTTCTTTGCAGGTTGAAGCTCAAGAACAAATATTTTTCTCTCCAAACATCATTTGAAGATCTAATAGAGGGTTTTCTCAGCATTCTTCATGTTTTCAAGAATTAGTTGCACAAAAGAATAGTATATCAGGGTTTACATCTCTAGGCATGATTTTCTTGAAGATTCAGAGAGGTAGTTTATAACTTCCAAACTTCTTCCCCTCTTTTTCTTCTATTCTTGTTTTAAATCTTCTTGCATGTCCAAGTAAATGACAATTATTCATAGATTTGACCTTTTGGGTATGATTAGCACAACAGTTTCAACAAAACCCATGTGCCAGATTCTTTCAGAAAAAGTTGTCTTGTTGCCCCTATTTTTTAGGGTTTCTGGAAAAAGTCAATTTAAAAAATCAGACAAATTGGGTTTGTTCAACTTTGAAGCGTGTACAATACCCATGCGTAGATTTTTTCGAGAAAAATAAGCCTCTGTTGCCTCTGAAACCTCTACCCCGAAGGGCTCTTGCATGTATGAGGAAACATTACTTTTTGGAATTTCTGACGTTTTGGGTCCATTCAAAAAATTATTCTCAACAAAACCCACATCTCAAATTTTTTCATAAAAATTACCCCTCAGCAAGGCTATTTTAAGCAGTTGCAAAAAAGTTATCTGAACAACACCGTGTGCCCAATCAATCTTCAAGGTTTTCAGAATGCAATTCTCTCAAGTCAAATACAAGAACAAAACGGTCTTAGTTCATGACTTCCTAAAAACAATAGACACCAATCTACGTCAGACACACCCAAAGACAAACTTAGAAAAGTTGGAAGGCATAGACCAATGCACATTACAGAACATCAAGCAATCCAGATTGCTTGAGGTAGCGTCAATTCCCATCTCAACGCAAAACGTAGAATTTGTAATAGCTTGTGTTAAGCATTACAACCCTACCGCACGAGAGATTCGGTCAATGGATGGGCGAGTGATATGCAACCTCAAGCCTAGGGATATCGAAAGGTGGTTCGCCATTCCACCATGTGCGGCAAACATGGTCATATCTATGAAAGAGTGGGAAAAGGCATTTGATGCATCAAAAGACAAATGTCAGAAGATGATGGTAGAAAAATGGCTTAAAGAGAAAAGAGCCAACTTGTCAAAGAATGTAGGACGTGGAGAGTTCAAAGATGAATATGCAATAATGATCAGTCTACTTAACCGTGTCACTGGTCAAGAAGAGGCAAACAAATTCTAGTAATGGATGTACTATGTCATCACCAAAATTGTAAGCAACAAAGAACATTATGACTGGCCCACCTTGATCAGTGATACTCTCTGCAAGTAGATGACCGGTTTCTTAGAGGCTCACAAGTTTCACGTGTTCATATCTCGTATATCTGATAGCCTTCCAAGGCCAATTTAGAGTGTTGAACAATGTGGGAACTTTAGGTGTGCAAAAGGTTCACGAGCATTTCTCGCAGCACGAGTTCACACAATCAGAAAGAAATTTCAAGCGAGTAAATGATCTCTTCCTAATGCACACCGTGAGAGACCTCGATCATGAGTTGCATATGCACATATAACCAACAACCAATGAGGCAATGGTAGATTGGGTGGATTGGTTCATCCAATTCCCCACTTTCACCTACATCCGCATGTATGGGTACTCGAGTCATCCTGCAATGTTACCCGCTATCCATCATATAGGGTGGGCTTCATGGAATTCTTGTGGCAGTTGCATGAGGTACATTCTCTTTTGTGTCACAAACGCAAGACGGCCGCAAACTTTCCTTTTGAGATGGGACTTTATAGGTACAAGACAGCGACTGATGCCAACGCTATAGGCCAGGAAATGGCGAGACTTAAGTTTAAGTATCTTATTGAAAGATATTCATATGATCCTTGGGGTCACTATGTAGCACGCCTTGGTCAATACTCTTCACACTAGTCTTCCATGGAGGACTATTGGTTCAATTGTGAAGATGAGTTTGAAATACAAAGATGCAATTACAGTCAATTCAGACTTCCACAAAATGTTGACTTCATGTCAAAGGATGTGGAAGGACTATCCAATGATGGGTAGTATTCACTTCCCTCATTCTTAGTAGATTAGGGTTGACTCTAGCCTCTTGAGATATAGTGTTGAGTATACCCAGAAAGAGAACCAACAAAGTTTAGCCGAGAAACAATAGCTCTTGGATGATAAAGTAATAGGAAGGTGGATTTATTCTAGCACACTTAAGCGTACCCGATTCATTTCTTCCTGCAGCTACATGTCCAAAGGCTAAAGCCCAGAATGGAGTAGAATGGAGTAGCCCTCATAGAGACCAGAATGGCCCTATGTCATACAAGGGGAAGAATTCCAATTGCTAATACAAATCAACAAGAGCAACATGTGGAGACAACCACAAATCCAGCTGAGCCAGTGATGGAAACAGTTACAACTGAGACAGAGCCAGTGATGGAAACATTTACAACTAAGACAATACCTGAGATGGAAACAGAGATTCCCATTCCGCCACCACCACAGTAGTTGCGGATCCATATTGACTTAGAGCCGAATTCGCCACCACACAATACTGCAACACAATCCCATTCATCAAGAATTCACGGGCCTAACATTCATCCTTCCAACGAGGTTAGTCAATATTCATCTTGGCTTGAGAATCTCCACGGAAGGAAGAGAGAGGTCATCCTACCTACTAGACTTCATAGAATTTGACTATGTCCCTCAGGATATGCTAAAGAAGAAGCTCAAGAAGTAGGTTCATGTGGGAAAGAATGTTGACAATGAGATTGTCATCAAGACTGCTACACCACCTGAAGATAGGGATGCAAATGAGGTAGAGGTTGATGACTTCACCTTGTTGAAGGTCAATCTCGACAAGACCACATGTTAGGTTGAGGAAAATCTTCTTGAATTTGCGTTAGTGAGTGTCAAAGAAGGAATGGAAAAGGACAGTAAAGACAAAGCAGCCCTAAAGGCTGAAAACCAACAATTGCAACTGTATATATCCAACTTGATTCATGGTACATCAATCATCTATGCCTTGCTTCCACAGATGCTGGAGCTCCCCGCAAAACAACATCATCTAAGTTAGTTGATCCTATATGGAAAGCACTTGAGAGATCAAGTGGAAGAATTTGTCATCAGGGGTCGGTGTATACTTGCAGAGTTGTACCAGTTGAGGTACAGAGCCCATGACCTTCATGCAAAGATTAGGGGAATCGCAGCAAGATGCTTGAAGAGAAAGGCCACCAGTAGGTGGGAATCCACCTATCTCAAACACCGGATGGCATTACCAAGACATTTAACAGATTCTGCAAGGAGGGAGGAACAAAGCAACATCTGCACTTGGAAAAGACAACATACAAAGAGAGTGAAAAGTCTATGATACAAACTTAGGTAAATTGGTTAGGTGCCTCTGGTTGCTTGAGTAGAGTGTTATCAAATTAAGTAGAATGTGGTAACACACCTATCCACTACCAACTGGAAGGAGGTGCATCACGTTAGGCCCTAGTTCAAGAGTGCAAACCAGTTTGAGATCCCATCTGTAGCATTTGTGGTAATCCTCTTGATTGCAAGTTAAGTCAGAAATGTAGCCATGTGGAAAAAGCTAGATGGCCAGAGTTGCCAGACCCTATTAATATGTGCAAGGAATTAGATTGGGTGTAAAGGAAGTCGCGAGTGGCCATGTCATCATCACCCGAAATGTCGGTTGTCGAATCGAAGCCCAGTCCAGCGGCCCGGGTTAGAGAGCTCCAGTTGATGGAGTGTAAGCCCGGTTAGGACATCCCTACCCCTCCGGGGAATGAATTTACTTGTACGGAGTTAGCAGGAAGTGCCTCTTCCAAGTTAACTCCTTTGTCCTATCATGCATGTCCTGGCACCACTGATTGTACGCCAATAATGTCTATTTTTGGAGGCACTTTTCTATGTTGGAGTTCTCTTTTAGTTTAGAATCAGTTAACTAAAGTAGACTTCCCAGTTAACTATTAGGTTACCTACTTTTAGACATAGGAATAAATCTTGCAGATTTGCAAGAACTAAGTGTTAACTCAAGGAGATTTTAGGGTTGCCTACTCCTTTGAGCTTCTATAAATAAG
This sequence comes from Sequoia sempervirens, assembly GCA_007258455.2. NCBI lineage: Eukaryota > Viridiplantae > Streptophyta > Pinopsida > Cupressales > Cupressaceae > Sequoia > Sequoia sempervirens. Next base: position 48,086 of record VDFB02370903.1, read on the forward strand.
AGCTTTGAGCTCATTGTATTTTAACTTTACTTCACAACAACAAAACGTTGAGCTCAAAAGCCTTCAACTTTGTTCGTTTAGTATATGTTCTTGAATCGTATTAATTATAGCTAAACGCTGAGCACAACTTGCATTCTTTCTATTCAGATAGGTGTGTTCAATCTATGTTCACGTTTTATTGGTTGATCGCTTCTTGTGTGATTGTCTCTTTGACATAAGTTCTTGTCCCAAAGTGTAATCTTTGATCAAAGTTGAGATAATAAATCAAGAGAGCTACCTTTCCTTTGATCCAAAAGTCTCAAGATCTATCATTGTATGTTGTCCCAAATAATCTTTCTTTCAATCTACACCTCGGAAAGAGCACTGAGCCTCCTTGGGAATTTAGAGAGTAGGATTATTGTTATATGTTGTTTCTAGTAGTCTACTTTTCAGCCTACACCTCGGAAAGAGCATTGTGCCTCCTTGGGAATCTTGGGACCTAGCCTACTGTTTGATGATTACTTGCATGAATTCTATTTTGTCATAAATCTGGAAGTTTAGAGCCTTCAGATGCATTCTGAGAGACAATTCGTACAAGTGATCAAACCATTCCATTCCCGCTCCTATATCCTCTTGCTCTATTTTTCTAGAGGAAATAGGATAGATTAAAAGTTAGCCTAGTTGTAGTTAAGATCTGCAAAAACTAGAGAAAACCTTAGCTACAACCCATTGAGTTTTAGCACCCTTGTGCCATGTCGCTGAGTAAAAAAGATAGGAACTTAGTCCATTTTACTTTTACGCAACCATCAACAAAAGAGGGAACTTTCCCTCCTAATTTGAAGAGCAGTTAATTATGTGCATAACTATTTGTTTCCAATAAGCACTCCAGAGGTGCTAACTGAAACGCCAACGGTTTTCTAGCACCCACTGTGGGGCAACGAGGCATAAAATTTCAAAGAAAAGCTAACGCTTTTATGTCACGGGACTGACTATCTAGTGTCCTATTGCTCCAGTCGAACAACCAAGTCTTACTCTGACGATTCTCCAACCAAATTTCACATTCATTGAAGGAGAAAAATCAAACATCATTAGAAGCTTGCGTAGCTTCATCGTCAAGAAGAATACATCACCTGCTCAGTGGAGGAACACAACTACTACTCTGGATGAGGAAGAAGAAAAGGTTGATCTTGCAGTCGAAAGGCCAGTATTACCACCTCCTGCGTGGTAGTAAACATCCTGGCTTACCAAGTGTACACAAGGAGGAGAACAAATCCTCTATTACAAGAAGAAGACGTTGGAGAAGCATTCAACGCAGGGCTAATCTTCCAAGAGGTTCTTGAGCATTTTCAAGAAGAACCACAAGGAGGACCTCTAGCTCAAGCAATGGGCGACAACAATGACAACAACGACAATGGCCAAAATGGGAGGAATCCAAGATGCCCAACACCATTGCCTTGGGGAAATAACATCGACCCATTGGCCTTACAAGGACACCATGAACTGCCCAAAGGATTGTGAAAGCATTTCTCGAGATTTCACGGTGACGAGACTCGTCACCCCGATGAGCATATCTCAGCATTCATAGCAGCTTGCTTTATATTGTCTGTACCTCACGAAGATATCATTGTTCGAATCTTTGTTGAAACTCTTGAAGAAAATGTTGCATATTGGTTCAATCATCTAGAGCCAGGCATCATCACAAGATGGGCGGTCATGAGCGGAAGGTTGTTGGCGAGATTCAAGCTCGTCGAGGACAATCATCAATTATTTGCACAACTCTCAAACTCAAAGATGGAGCCAACCGAACTAATGAGAGAATTCGTGGAAAGGTTTAACTGCCTCATCACACACGTCTCCCATACACTCAATCCATC
>VDFB02370905.1:0-19403 GCA_007258455.2 Sequoia sempervirens
ATGTAGAGTCAAATAGAGTGGCATAGAGAGAGATGGGTAGAGAGGTGGATTCCCATGGACATGTGCCATCTTTGTATTTTTGGCACATAATAGTTGATAAAAAACTAGTCATTGTTTCCCTTTATATCTCTTATTTTTCTCCCATCTCATATCTCTCTCTATAAATCTATCTCTTTGTCCCCTCTTTCACTCTTTTTCTCTTGCCTCCTCCCTCCAACTTTTCAATATTTCCCTCTATATCTATTCTCTCTCTTTTTCATGGTCTATCTCTCTTTATATATTCCTCTCTTTATGTTACATAGATTTTACTAATGACACACCAAAGAAAATTAAAATGTAAAATTTGTTGTAAATAGGCATCTTCTCTTCAAAAGAACAAGTTAGACCTACTTTAATGCCCATTGTTTTGATATAAGTAATTTCTATTCTTTATAGATAATAATTCTTCTAGTATATATGTATCAAGACACCAATGGACTAGAATTTAGCATACTAAGAAATATGAACATTTCATCTCATTAAAAAAGAAGGGCCCATTTCTACCATCACAAAATTATATTTGTATCAACTTAAAATGTACAATACAACATATAGCTTACCACTAAAAATTCTTTTGGAAAATTAATTATATCTCTCTATCTCTCCCTCTCTATCTCCATATCTTTCTATGTCTTTATCTCCCCCTCTACTTCTATCTCTCTATTTATTTTTCACCATATTCCTCTCTTTCTCTATCATAATCTTTACCTCTATTTTCCACTCTCCCCCCTCTATTTCTAAATGTGTCTCCCTCTCTCTATCATGTCTCTCCCTCTATCTATCCCTATCTCTCCCTCACTCCATATTTCAAACTTAACATGCACTTGTTGGTAATGGTGCTTGATTATCTTCCTCATTCAAAGGTATTTTTTTAGTTGTGTTTGGATCCTTCTAAGTGAATTCATAGTTAATTTGAAGCTATCACTTCTAGATTGAGACCTTTGTTGCACAAACATCATTTGATAAATGGCCTAGTAATTGACCTCATCTACTACAAAAATTTATACAAAAAATAGACCGATTTTTTGCCAAATTGACTTAACCACACCTCTTCGACATACCCATTTTACACCAAGGTGCAATTTCTAGTTATATTTTTGAATGTGAATGAAATTGTAATTTTTCACATGTAAAAAGATATGTACACTGTCACTTTCATGTGATGGTATTTTGATTTAAAAGGAATCATGGTGCTTTGATATTAAAGAAAAAAAAATGATTTTCAATTCCATAGAGAATAAATGTAAATTGAATATTTCTTATGTAAATAATGTCTTTATTATTTTAAACTATTTCAAGTAATTTTTTATTAGTAAAAATAAGATAATTATATTTTTGAATATGAATGTAATTATATTTTTTCACATGTAAAAAGATCTAAAATGGTATAAATTATTGTACTATCACTTTCATATGATGGAAATTTTAATTTAAAAAGAATCAATGACATGTCCCACAAAGTGACAACTTAGGTAGGGTAATAAAAATTATAATTTGAATAAATACATCAAATAAAAATAGATAAATTATATGAATCTATGGTTGAGACAACCTAATCCCAACAAGAAGTAGGGATGAAATTAGATTTACTAGTCACTCTACATGAAGTAGGTAAAGCATAAATAAGTTTTAAAGTCTCTAATACACATGTCTTGTTAGAAAAGACATCATGAAACATATTGATTACCTTTATAGGATGTTATACATTCTAAAAGCTAGCTAGCTCCTTTTAAAATTATTGGTTGTACACATGAGGATTGTGATCATAGTACTCGACTTTCTCATTATGAGCATCAAAAAGGATTTTGTTTCTACTAGTTTAGGCCATGTTAGCGTTCACATATACACTCCTTTAGATTGCAAGATTAAGATCTTGAGTAGCTTGGAGCATGAATATAATTTAACAAAATAAATATAAAAATATATATTTTTAAATTGAAAAGCTAGAAATATTAATGGTATATCAAATGTTAAAGTAAAACCCTAATGCAATAGCTAAAGGTGGATAGAGTATGATAAGTAAGATCATAATAAGCTCATAAACTCTAATAGAAAAATGCATTGGAAAATTATAAAGAAATTAATCAAATGGGAATTTTTTTTTTATCTAAAAGTACATGAAAATAACATAAAAGTGGAGATCTGAAAAATCTTAATAGGAATAAGAAACCCTAGAATAAAATTAGGTCATGTAATATGGTATGGATTAACAAAAAGAATGTTTAAAAAAATAGAATTTCATTAGGCTGACCAAAGAAAATATTATCAAATGCATACACATAAGCCCCAATCAGCCTAGATTAATTAATGATAGTTGAAATAGATAATAAATAATTTGTAACAATTAAATTAGAAAATTAAGTACTAATGAGGGGTTACTTAGCTATGACCAAAGTATGTGTGCTAATAATGATTTTTTTTTAATTAGATTAATGTATGCTAGAAAAATTTCTTCTCTATCATAATAACTTCTTGGATTTTATGTTCATTGTCTACTTTGTTAGGGATCATGTTTGGCTATCTAGATTAGACACATGATCATAGAATTATTGTAGAATTTTAGATTTGATCTTACATAAAGTAAAACATTTCTCTATCATCTCCCTAAATAGTCTTTGATTTCTTTGTTACTTCTAATTTGAAGGTTGGTGTTATATAGAAATACCTTGGAAGGTTGTCCTTTCATCACAAGTAGACATCCTCTACTAGATTACAAAGATTGAAAGATAGTAGACAAGGAGCCTACAATGACACACACACACATTATTTACTTCTTTTATATCATCAAATATAAATACCAAAGAGGGGGCTACTTAGCTATGGTTAAAGTGTGTGTTCTAATAATTAAATATTTGAATTAGATTAATGTATGTTAAAAATATGTTTCTTCTATATCATAAGAATTTATTGGATTTTATGTTCATCCTCTACTTTGTTAGGGATCAAGTTTGGCTATCTAGGTTAGACATGTGATTGCAGACTCATCATAGAGCTTTAGATTAACCTTCCACAAACTAAAACTTTTCTCTATTGTCTCCTTGAATAATCTTCATTTGCTTTAATGCTTTTACTGATTTAAGGATTGATGTTATTAAGAAATACCGTGGAAGGATTGTCCTTTCATCAAAAATAGACATACTGTGATAGATTACAAAGATTGAAAGATTGTAGAAATGGAACCTACAATGACATATGCATGCTATTTACTTCTTTCCAAACACCAAATCTAAATATATCACTATTGATTGATTCTTTAATCTTCTTTAATCCTTTAAAGTAACAGAAAATACTTAAAAATTGATGAACGATGAAATTAATACAATTAAATAGCAAAACAGGTGTTTCACCACTTGAAAACGAAAAAATTGAGGCCAACCAACCAAATATTTATGAAGTAATTGGAAAATATAAAATATTACTTCTTTCATTTAAAATTGCATTTATGGCATTGACTACATTTTGAAACAAGACTGGTGGGTATTTTTGTGCAAAACAGCCTACAAATATACGGTTTGCGGCAAAAGCCAGAGTATAGCAGAGCATCTCACGTTCTATCTTAGATTTCTGTGTGTACTTGAAGTTGCGTATTTCCTCAAAGCTTCCTCCGTCATGGGATCTCCTGTGGGTTTCCGTAACATCGCTATACCCAGAGTGCTGCTCTACTCAGCATCAGCCATGGCCTACATACACAACGCACTATGTTGGTTTCTTTCTGCTCTTGGACTGAGCGGGCCGCCACAAGACGAGAGCTATTTGTGGCAAGAAATACCAGAAATTCCCCCTACATCAGGGGAGATGATAAAGTATAGGTTTCCTGTCATTACACTCCGAAATGTTGCAGAGAAGGTGATTGAGAGTGAGGAGGATTGTGTGTGTGCAGTTTGCTTGAGCTGTTTGGAAGAAGATGACGAAATCTGAGAGCTGTGGAATTGTTGCCACATATTTCATAGAAATTGTTTGGATAAATGGATTGATAACTATCACGAGACCTGCCCTTCCTGCAGATCCCCTCTGCTTCCACCACCTGAACTTTCTGTTGATGGAGATGAACTGTTACGAAAATTATTTCCTCAAGGTTAGACTGTTTTATTTCTGAGCTTTTTACATAATAAATTTAAGTTTAGAGTTACTAGAACGAAATCTTGAAATTCTAAGACTGTATTTCAGAGTGTTGGTCGATCGGGTCAGTCATACAACTGAATCTCATTCAGATAATTACAGATCGTATGTTACAAGTTGGGTTTTATATTTTATTGATTAAATTAGATATTAATTACATTGATTAAATTAGATATTAATTACATTGAATTTCCTGTTTCTTTCAAGCTTTTCTTTATTGGAAGCGGAACTTTTGGGTCTCGACAAAACAAATCATTTTTTCATCGCTTTCGAAAAATGGTAGTATGCTACGTTGATTGCAAAATAATAAATTATGTTCTTGTTTCACGAGTACAAAGATATAAAATGGTATATTTATATATTGTCCCTTTCATGTGATGGTATTTTGATTTAAAAGTTAGGAATCATAGAACTTTGATATTGAAAACGAAAGCGATGTTTTTCATTTTGTAAGGAAAGAAAATGTAAATCTGATTTGATAGAGAAGATTAAAAAAAATCTATGTAAAGATAATGTGTCGGTCAAATAATTTTTTATTAGTAAAAATAAAACAATTATTATATTTTTGAATGAGAATGAAATTATAATTTTTCATATGTAAAATGATATAGGTATATTGTGACTTTCATGTGATGTATTTTGATTTAAAAGGAATCATGATGTTTTGATATTAAAAAAGAAAGACCGGTTCCCCATTTCATAAGGGAATAAATATACATCAAATATTTCTTATGTAAATAATGTGTAGATTATTTTAAACTATTTCAAATAATATTTTATTAGTAAAAATAAGATAATTATTGTATTTTTGAATATGAATGAAATTGTAATTTTTTACATGTAAAAAGATATAAAATGATATACTCTCTATCTATGTTATTGTATTTTGATTTCAAAAGAATCATAGTGCTTTGATATTAAAGAAAAAAAAGTGGTTTCCCACTTCTTAAGAGAATAAATATAAATTGAATATTTTTTATGTAAAATAATGTGTAGTTTATTTGAAGCCATTTGAAGTTATTTTTTATTAATATAAATAAGATCATTATTATATTTTTGATGTGAATGAAATTGTAATAGTGAAATTTGTATATTTATGTCATTTTTAATTTATATTTGTATTTATTCTTAGGTAATATTTTGATATACATACATAGAGATAAATATCATGATTTTGTGTGAATCTAGGCTTATTCTCTTAACCTTTATATATTTACATCAATGTGCTCTTATACATCCACCTTATTTTCCCACTTATCATACTTATCTATGCACCTACCTCAATTTAGTTGTTTTTACCAATATTTGATTACTATACCATTCTAAGATGAGTTTGCAATCTTGGGGATGAACTTTTAATCACAAAATTATTTATAAGAAATTTATAATTTCATCATTTGAGAAAGACGACAAAGTTTGAGAGGATTGTGCAATTGTTGGCACATATTTAATAGATTTTTTTTGGATAAATGCAATAATAAACATTAGGATGGCGAGATGAATATGAAGATCGAGTATAGATTTACAACTATCAATACATCCTAAACTTAAAAACCACTCCAAAGTAGAGATTTTCAACAAAATTCTAATTAGTTCACTAATTTTGGCTAGGAAAATTTCTTAAAGTTGTGTCACATTTTATACAATATTTTAGAATATAAGAACTTCCAACTAAAATTCAAATTGGGCTACCAAATCTATTATGTCTCTATTCATTTTACTTCAAATAATTTGTGTCACAAATATTCTTGTTGGAATGTATTCACTAGATACACATATAGAATCATTTTAGAGTTAATTCACAAAATGTTAAAAAATGTGCAAAATAAATCTTATAACCACTTCTAATCACGCAAATAACTTTTTTGCATATTCAAAATTACATTTTTATAGATCTAAATGTATATTTCAAACAATATTAATTTTAAATATTTTATGATCGTTTATATTTTCTTTCTTATCTTCACTCAAAATTAATCACACCTAACTATAGTGTTAATTGTATTCACAAGAAAAAACACTACTATTTACCAATAAAATAGAAAACATATATTAAAATGGAAGAAAGATTAAATTTCATGACAACATAATAATTTTGTATCTCAATTTAATTGTTAAGATAAAATTTCAATATCCATCAAAATAATTGGTTTTTAGTATTTGGGACTTTCAGGACTTATGAAAAACATATATTTATCTAAATGAAAAAAATAAAAAAATAAATTTACTATTAAAATACTAGATGTCCCACTAACCTCATTCTTACTGTTTTATCAATAGATCTAGATTATATTGTAGTTTTGCAAAACAATCTAAATCTTTTTTAAAAGAAATTATTTCTTATTATAATCATAAGATAAACTAAATAACTTGCATATCATTTTTTAACATCATGTCTCAAACACAAAAACATATAAACCACTTTCATATGATTCAGGGTAAAATCTTAGACCAATGTTGAGAATTTTCTAAATATAAAAAGGTGGCGTGGCTTTGGCCTTTCACCCATTGGTGAAATGATGATATGGTCAAGATGGGATCGCCCTCTTGAATCAATATATTCTACTGAAAATGGACATGCCAAAATCAAGAGGTGATGTAAGGCATCTCCTCTTTTGAAATGATACAAAACACATGTTTTTCATTATTTAATATTTCTAGGCCATTACTATGCTAAGTTAAATGATGGACTGATGTGCTACTAAGTCTAATATGCTACAATGATGAATTTTTTTTTATGATTGATTATGTAGTCTAATCAATTTTTACTTATAAAAATATATAAATGCACATAAATGAGATGTATTTGTACAAACATAATTATTGAATGGTCTTCTCACAAGATATAATATTGGAGCACAATCTACAAAATATTCTAAGCACAAACTATTCTTAGTACACCCATAAAATAAATGAGAAAAGGTTAGAGGAGAAAGGGGAAAATGGGAAAAGGAGAAAGAGAAGGGATGAGAAAGGATAGTCATCCCCTTAGCCATTTATACATTGAGACCAATATATTCTTATAGATTCACCTTATTTACCTATCTATGCACCTACCTCCATTTAGTTACTTTTAATCTAGAGTTGATTACTATACCATTCTAGGATGAATCTATAATCTTGGAGATGACCTTCCATAACAAAATTGTCTATATAAAATTTAAAATTTGGTGATTTGACCCTTTTCTTCCTTCCAAATTTAGTGACTGTTTTTGTAGTTGGATTTATTCTCTAGATATATATGTAGGATCACTTCAGTGGAAATTTATTAATAATTAAAATTATTTTAAAAATATGTTCCCACAATTTGTGCTCACATTAATAATATTGACACACTTGATAATTTCACACTATATTGACATTTTATTTTTACTATTAAATATATTAACAGTTTATTTATTTCAAGGTTAGATTGGGAGAATATATTAAAATCCTCAACATCTCAAAAAAATACCATAGAAGGGTTGTTCTTTCATCAAAAGTAGACATACTTTGTAGATTACAAAGATTAAAAGATAGTAGAAAAGGAACCTACAATAATATATACATATTATTTACTTCTTTCAAAACGCCAAATATAAATACATCACTATTTTGTGATTCTTTAATCCTTTAAAGTAATAGAAAATGCTAAAAAATTAACTAATGATGAAATTAATACAACTAAATAACATTGAATTAACAAAACATGTGTTTCACCACTTGAAAAGGGAAAAATTGAGGCCAACCAACTAAATATTTATGAGGTAATTGGAAAATATAAAATATTACGACTTCTTTCATTTAAGATTTGCGTATTTGGCATTGACTACATTTTGAAACAAGACTGGTGGGTATTTTTGTGCAAAACAGCCTACAAATATACGCTTTGCGGCAAAAGCCAGAGTACAGTAGAGCATCTCACGTTCTATCTTAGGATTATGTGTGTGCAGTCTGCTTGAGCTCTTTCGAAGAAGATGACGAAATCCGAGAGCTGTGCAATTGCTGCCACATATTTCATAGAAACTGTTTGGATAAATGGATTGATAACCATCACCATACCTGCCCTTCCTGTAGATGTCCTCTGCTTCCAGGCTGGGCTTAAACGTCACACACTAAGCAGTCAATGCTTAGGTGACTGTTTAATGTGGATCCCACTTTAACTCATCTATGATCAATAAACCTGTCCGGAGCATAACTTTGAAGTTACCGTTTGCCTCTTTGTTGTGTGTCTCTTTGCCGTTACCGTTTCCACCGTTTACGGGAAAGCAAAATGTGGAAGCACAGACAGGCACATGAACTGGGTGATGTACAACTGCTCAATACTCTGCCACAATAATACAAATACTTTACATTTATTTATTCTAAAAAGCAGTCCAATATGTTTAAAATAATATATACAAATTTAATATAATATTAAAGTGGAAAGTAATATTATAATAGTTAATTAAAGAATCAATAAAAGTATTAAGTTTGAATGTTAATTATTTTTAAAATTTGTAATAAAATAAAAATATATTAATTGATTTGACAATTTGAAATAAACAAAATAATTATATTCAAAAAATGATTAAGGAAGAGTTTTAAGTGAAGTGAAAAATATTATCATACAATTCATATATATATTTCAAAATATATAAAATTATAAAATAAAATTTTAAATAAATAAAATAAAATACTTTTGAGCATGTAAAATAAAATTTCTTATATAGATAAAAATAACAATTTAAATAAAATAATTATTAAATAAATAAAAATGTTTTTTAGATAAAATAAAGTCAAAAATAAATATAAAATAAATAATTCTAAACTAAATAGAATAACTCTTAATAAATAAAATAACTAAATATTATATTTTTGAAAATCTTTTAATAATGCATTTAAATATCTATACTAGTTATTTTTCACTTTTGTGAATTTAGTTTCGCTATTTTTTTAATTTTACTTTACAACTGACTATTTCCTTATATGACTAAAAAAATATTTAATCAGATTAAAAATAAAGAAGAGTAAATAGATATCAAATTTTAAAACTATCTATAATTCTTCAAATGTTATTTTAAAAATTTTAAATTAAATACGATTATATTTGGAAAAATTAAACTCCTATAAAGAGCTATAAATATGATTTTACCAAATCAAAAATAAGTAACAATTCATATTATTAAAAATTGAAACTTTATATATATACATATATTAGTTTAAGTGAGAAATTTTAATTTTATATATATTATGAGTCTCCAGATCACAAAGATAAACAACAAGCACATGAACACATGAATTGCATAATGTGAGCTCAATTGATAGACATTCAAGGGTCTCCTTATAAAGGAGAAATATCCAACCAAAGCAAAATATCAGGAAAATATCAGCATGACAAAATATCAAGAGATATTTAACCTGGACAATAAATGTCATGCCTAAGTAGGTTTAGGTAAACATGTGGATAGTAAGCATTAAATGTAAACACTAACAACCCCCCCCCCCTTAAGCATAACTTACGTGGGCATGGATAAAATGGGTCCTAGCTACTAGCCTCGTGAGGTACCCATGTACAAGGCAACCCCTTAAAAAAAGAGTAAGATAGAAAACCCAATGAGAAAAAACTATCCTCCAAAAAAGAGAGAAGTGGTGAATACTAGAAAGCCCCCTCAAGGATGATGATGATGTTGATATAGACTGCACGCCAAGAAGAGCTCGTAGATGAATGAACTTGCTCTCAGTGAATGGTTTGGTGAAGATGTCAGCAACCTACTCTGAAGACTGGCAAAAGACTAAGTCGATGATCTGACCATGAATCAACTCTCGAATGTAATGCATATGAATCTCAATGTGTTTGGTTCGTTGATGTTGAACTGGATTCCTGCATATCTAAATAGTACTTTGGTTGTCACAATATATGACAATAGGTTGCCTGAAAGGAGTACCAAACTTAGAAAATAATTCCTTGAAGCCATATAGCCTCAGTAGCTGAGTTAACAGCCCCCCTAAACTCTACCTCTGTGGATGATATAGCAATAGCATTCTACTTCTTGCTAGACCAATTGATAGGGCCCGAACCAAGTGAAAAGTTGTAACCTGAAGTGGACTTATGATGCTCAGTATCACCAACCCAATCTAAATCTGTATAACCAACCGAGTCAAGTGATGAACCAATTATATAGTGAATCCCAAACCCAAGAGTACCATGAAGATAGTGAATGATCCTCTTAGTTGCTTTCCAATGTAGCTCATGAGGTTCCTGCATGAATCTTGAAACCATGCCTACTACATAGGCAATGTTTGGCCTAGTATGAGTCAAGTATATAAGACTACCGACAAGTTGTCGATACAATGTAGCATCAACCAATGGTGTAGTATAGGAAGTCTCAAGCCTAACTCTAGAAAGAAAGGGAGTCAGAGATGGTTTGCAAGTAGTCATATGAAAGCGTACAAGTAGATCAAGAGTATACTTGGGTTGGGCAAGAGTAATCCCTGAAGCTGACTGTGAAATCTTGATTCCAAGGAAGTACTGCAATAAACCCAAGTCTGTCATGCCAAATTTATCCTGAAGTGATGTCTTCACTGCTACAATGGCAGATGAAGTACTCCCAGTAATTAAAAGATCATCAACATATAGAAACAGTATCAAAAGTGAATCATCCTTCCATAGTAGATACACATTAGGATCAAAATGACATCTAGAGAAACCTGAAGATAGGAGGTAGGAGTCCATCTTGGCATACCAAGCTCTAGGAGCTTGATTAAGGCCATAAAGAGATTTCCTGAGTTTACAAACTAAGGATGAATCTTGAAAAAATCCTGGTGGTTGTTCCATGTAGATTTCCTCCTTAAGGTCTTCATGAAGAAAAACACTCTTCACATCCATCTGATGTACATTCCATCCATGTGATGCAGCTATAGCAAGTGTGAGTCTGATGGAAGTCATCTTAGCAACTAGTGCAAAGGTTTTTGTATAGTCAATGCCTGCAACTTGGGAAAAACCTTTAGCGACCAAACGTGCTTTGTACTTATCAACTGACCCATCTGCTGCAAATTTAGTTCAATATATCCACCTACATCGAACTATCTTCCTTCCCTTAGGAAGTGAAGTCAAATCCCAAGTGTGATTTCTAATCAAGGAATCATATGCCCTCATCCATAGCAATATCCCACTTTGGTATGCTTGATGCCTCTTTGAATGTCTGTGGATCAGAAACTGAAGCAAATAAGGAATGTGGCCCCCCTACAAATCTACTTGAATCAGTCTATCATCTGTTGAATCATGTACCCCTGTATCTGTCCTTTATATAGTGTAAGATGTGGGTGAGTCTGGTGCAGATATATCAACTTCTAATGAAATCCCTAAACTAGATGAAGAAGAACCCTCATCAAGTGCTGTGAGAACTGGAAGAAGAAGATACTACACTAGGAATTTGCTGAGAATGATCTGAATCATTAGTACTATAATCAGGATCTGAAGAGTCCACAATATGTTGAGAACTATCAAGTGTACTTTCAGGAGATTTTTCTTGAAACTTAACACTTCTCTCAATAAACAACTCATGTGTGGTAGGGTGGAGTAAGCGATAGCCTTTTACACCATCTGGATATCCCAGAAAGATGCAAGTTTTGGATTGTGGATCCATAGCCTTGCGTTGCTCTTTCGAAATGCGTTCCATGGCATGCGAGCCAAAAACTCTGAAATGATCAACTACTGGTTTCCATCCTTTCCAAGCTTCAAAGGGAGTGATACCCTTTAAGGATTTATGTGAAACTCTAGTTTGTATGTAACATGCACAGTTGATTGCTTCTGCCCAATATGATGGTGTGAGGCCCTTAGAGTGAATCATGCAATTTTCCATCTCTTTTAAAGATCTATTTTTACGTTCTACGACACCATTTTGTTGTAGGGTATAAGGAACTGTTCACTGTAGGTCTATCCCCTTTGATACACAAAAATGCTCAAAACTATTGTTGACATATTCTCTCTGATTATCTGTTCGAAGAACCTTGATGACTTTCCCTGATTGTTTTTCGACAAGAGCTTTGAAAATTTGAAAATATTCAAACACTTTTTATTCTGTCTAAGAAAATAGACCCATGTAAAATGTGAGAAATCATCAATGAAGGTGAGAACATATCTAGCCTTTGTAAAGGATGGATGGGGAAAAACCCCTGAAACATCACTATGAACAAGTTCTAAAACTCGTGTTGCCCTCCTTGATTTACCTTTGCCAAATTTTGCTTCTGGATGCTTGCCAAGTGCACAACCTTGACAAAGACCTTTAGAAAATTTAACCTTAGGTAATCCCTTAACCATATTCTGTTGACATAGTTGCTCAAGATAGTGGTAGTTAAGATGGCCAAACCACTCATGCCATAGTTTGCTAACTTCATCTAAATGAGTTAGTAGTGCTTTTGGAGAAATATCTTTGGAAAAATTGGAGAAGGCATATAATTTGGATTGGTGATTTGCTTCTCCTATTGCTACCAAATTGTTGCTTTGTAATTCTCTTATCTCAACTCAATCTGGAGAGAATCGTATTCTCATGCCCTTCCCTAAATGAGTTATTTGATACACGGAAAGAAGATTAATTGAGAGTGAAAGTAGACTTAGAACATTGGCAAATGTTCCTCCTTCAACTTCAATAGACCCTCTCCCTTTTACCAATGCTAGAGTATCATCACCTAAGGTGATTGTGGACATACTTGATGGTTCTAAGGATGAAAAGACAACCTATGAAGAACCCATATGGTGTGAAGCACCAGAGTCTAGAATCCATGATGGAGATAAAGATGCTTTAGCAACTAAGGCTTTGCCCTTTGATTTCTCTTTTTCCTTAGTATTATCTTGATTTGATGAAGATGCCTTGATAGAATCAGGTATCCTTATATTATTCTTTTTGAGAATTTGTTGTAGAACTTCAATATTTTTCTTCATGCAGTGTTGTTCATCATGTCCAAGATTTTTACAAAAGGTGCATGCAACTCTCTTTTTACCTTGAGGGTCCTTTTGGAGTTGTCAATTTTGTTTTCTTTCTTAACTTGCTTGTCCCTTTTAGTGTTCTTCTTCTCCCCTAATGAATTTTGTGGCATTTCATTCCCTACAACTAGGGCTTGAGGTTTCGTAGACTTCAAAGTACCCATTTGAATTAACTTTTCTTGCTCCCTTGTGAGGTCAGAAATGAAGTTATCAAGTGTGGGAATTGACCATGAGGCTCCAAGAGCCCTTTTAGTAGAGTAGAAAGTTGATACAAACACAGAAAATTCTAGACCTAGCTTGAAAAGTACAGAAAGGATTAATTGATCCTCTTTCTTATCAATTCCACATTCTTTTAAGTGCAATTTCAAGGATTTAAACTTAGTAAAAAATTCTTGTAAAGTTGAAAAATTCCTAGGACTAAGACCTAAGAGTTGATTTTCCAACTCATGGCTTCTAAGTTCATCTATTTTCCCAAAAAGTTTGTCATGACCTTCCCAAACTTGGTTGGGTGTTTTCAAGTTCTCAACATGGAACAACAAATCAGGAGATAAATTTAAGCATAGAAAGCCAAATGCTTGATCACACTTATTAAAAACTTATCTTTGTCTTTAGCTACATTAGGTTCTTTCTCTGTTCCCATAGTTACCCTATATAAACCTTTGTTTTTAAGCACAAGAATTACTTTCACCTTCCAATCATGATAATTGAAAGGTGTTAAGGGTACTATAACAACATTAGATTCCATACTGCTTTGACCAAGATAGTTGTTTTGTAGAAATGCGGAAAAGAAGAAAGTAGAAATACGTGTAGAAGTGAAAAAAACACAACTTAACCAAGCACTTCTTGAGGAAGTGTGAAAAAAAACCACACGCAACACCCCCCTTGATTATTTTTTTCTCCCCTCAATTTGGCACTTTATCGAAGGAGTGCTTGTAAATCACCCAACAAAGACACAAACAGGCACTTTATAGATGAGTGCAATTTTGTGCTCCATAGATGCGCGGTCAAAAAAAAGATAAACTTTTGCAAAAAAGAACTCAAATATGAGTTAAGAAGCAAAAGGTATGACACTATGAAGATTTTCACTGGTTACAAAATATGATCCTCCTTACAAACAAATAAAAAATAGCCAGATATACACTAGAAAATAATTTGGATGTGACCAAGGGAAAAAGTAGGCCTATGAGCTTCACCCAAAAACATAGATCTGCAAACACACAGTAAATAATAGACAATAGACAATCTACTTCACAAGGGATAAAGGAGATGCCTTTAAAAGAATCGGTGCTTCAGATTTCAACAGGGCGTAACCTTCTGCTCGTTGATGAGGAACTCGTGATGCTTTGTTCAGAGGTTCTATGTAGCCTTTTACAAAAGATTCTTTCCTCCGGATAGCAAAAATCATGCACAACAAGTACCCACGTCCTGTAAAATTCTCTTGTGTAGTATTTGAGTCTCTTTTCTTTTCAAGCTCCCACCTCTCTACTGATAGATCCCTCAAAAGACTTCACGTGTAGGGGCAAAACATCACGTGCCCAGTCCAACCACACCCTTACCAGGCGCTAGTCAAACTTTCCAAAGGCTCTGATAGCAAAGGCAAGTTGCTTCCAACAAAACACGTCACCTAGAATTACAAATGCAAACTCAGGTAATGATCTCAGTCACCGAACAGATTGGCACTCATAGCAGGAACAGGGGTGAGAATAAAGCACGCCCACTAGGAAAATGGGTTGTTTTTTCGAACTCGTGGTGAGAATAAATCACGCCCACCCTATGATTCACAATCGCTCAACCTTCCAGTGCCGGCTCAATCACGCAAATCATGTCGTACAAGATAGGTAATGGGCCCACAAATGAAATACCCGGCACAGTAGATGATTCGGCCTCCAACGGATGATTCTCAACGTTGATCAGGCTGAGTGTCATCAGTTTAAGGTGGTGAGTTAGTCCCAAAGTAGCACGGGCCTCAGCAAAAGCGAGCGCGCGATATTGCAGATCATATCAACTAGTCACTGGTTGAGCTGAAGATCTACAGGGAAAGCATGCCTTCAGAGGGATATGTGCCTCCTAGAGGTAATCGCTCCAGGGAAGGGGGTAGACATGGAATGCCATGCACCAAAAACCTCCACAGATCCTCTAAAAATAACACACATAGTAGGATCAAAACAAATACAATTAATTCACCTCACGACCTGAGAATATCCTGAATAGCTCTGATACCATATGAGATTCTGCAAATCACAGAGATAAACAACAAGCACATGAACACATGAATTGCATAATGTTGAGCTCAATTGATAGACAATCAAGGGTCTCCTTATAAAGGAGAAATATCCAACCAAAGGAAAATATCAGCATGGCAAAATATCAAGAGATATTTAACCTGCACAATAAATGTCATGCCTAAGTAGGCTTAGGTCAACATGTGGATAGCACGCATTAAATGTAAACACTCACACACACACACACACACACACATATGTGTGTGTGTATGTATGTAAGTATGTATGTATACATCTATAAATATGTATACATACATACATACATACATACACACATTCATATATATTTATACTAATAAATATGTATACATATGTGTACATATGTATATATATGTGTGTGTATAAACTTGAACCAATATATCTCTTGTTTAAAATTTCTCACTTTTACTTAAAATTGTATACAATTTCTTACTTTTTTTCTTTTTTCCATTTTATTAGTATCACTAGTTCTCTCCATGGAAGTTTCATGTGATTTATTACTATTTCTTTGTATTCAAAAGAATTTAATGTAAATTCATGTATTATTTGAATTTAAGATAAAGAGAACATTAGGAGAATTTTAGTTGAAACATTTTAAAAGAATATAATTTCGCATCACATCATTCTAAAAGATCTCCATGAGTAAAGAGTGTTATCATCCATCCATTCAATGAGTATAAATTTGACATTTCAAGTGGGTCATCCTACAAGAACAACACTTTTGTGGTCTAGCATTTTATTCAAGGTATTTTTTAAACACCAACTATCCTTAATAATCAAAGAGGAGCAAGATTTGAAGAAATTCAAAAGAAAAAGAGTGAAATTTACCAAATTAGATCCATAGCTCACAAGACAAACTTGTTCCCCAAGAAAAGATCTAGATTACCAAATTTCACCTCAACAAAATTCATAAGTTATTTTGATTTCAAGGAAATGTATAGATAGAGAGGAACTAGATTCAATCCCTATGCACATGGAATTCAACACCACATATGAACCATTCTCTATATTTTTTCTAGAGTAAAGTGTTGTATCCCTCACATTTACTTTCTTAGATTATCATTTAATACTTTTTAAAATTTTATCCCATAATTGAATATTGAATTAATCTACCTTGATTCATGCCAAGTTGTATGCATTTCATTTGACTATCCTATAAGATGAATCCTATGGAAATGTTATATCCATTTACAATAAAGTAAATTAAAAAAATCTTGTAAGAGATGCTTATATTAGGGGACCTTATCATACACCAATTCATTGTCTTTTTTGATAGTGGCGTAAAAAATTATTCATACAGGATTTTACCTTTTATAAAGGTAGTTGTTACATCCCTAACTTTAAATCTCTTTTACTTTTTACTTTTGAAGTAATTAGTAGATGATTATGTATGATTCAATGATTAGATGTTTAGGAAAAATGTCTGGAAAAATCAATGTATCTTAAGTTACGTTTATTTCACTAAAATTGGCATGTGTTTAAAAGTTGTCAAGATGTGATGACTTCATGAGGATTATGAAATGATTATTAATACACTAATCTTTAGTTGGTGATGGAAAGTTGCATTCAGGAATCAGGTTTCCACCCTACGAGAAAGGGAGGGAGAGCATCATTGGAGAGAAGGGTATAGATACAAGGAATATAATAGGTTGTCGTCATCTTAAGTCTTGTGTTGGTGTTAATTAGCGAACCTAGTTGAGTCAAGTAAGTGGTACTCAACCTTTGGGTGTAAGTCAATATTTCTATTCGACAATTATTGATTTATGTTAAGGAAAGTTTGACTGTCGATAGGGATTAATCGATAGTCATTAGTTCTCATGTGTTTGAATGGATATACTTGAAAGAGAGTATATATATGCTAGTGTTTTTAGCTATAGTTTTGGTATTGCCTGGTCGAAATACCAATATATTAACCTATTTATATGTTTGATTTGGATGTTCCGCAAGATTGTGAGGGGGAGAATACCTCAACCCCGTTGACACATCTTGTTGAATAATAAATAATGACATTAGTATGCATTGTTTACACAATATTTGATTGACATATGTATTTACGTGTTTAACATGATCTATAAGGATATTTTTATCTAATAAGAGAAAATGGAGTATTATAGGGAAGTGGTCAAAAGGACCAACTACTCCACTTCTTGCTTGCGAGCAAAACTTGTTTTAAGGTAAAGACTTTTCCTATGTATCCGTGACATGGTGGAAATATTAGGCTTGGCAAGAACGGTTTCAATAAAAGAAAATAGTAATTAGAACTGACTTAATGTTGAAGATTAAGATATATATATATATATTCAATTATTGTGTGCAAGATATTAAAATCATATTTGTAACCTTTGAAGTCGGTTGGGTGGAAATATCATTTGTTGACTCTCAACTCTAAACTCATTTGAATCATGCAAGGTCGACCCTCGTGTTATATGTTAGAAGTTGTGATTTAGGAAATAAGTATATACCTCACCACTAAAGGTTTGGAGAATGAATAATATCCATGCTCTGAAGGATATCGCTTATTATTTCAATGTAATCTCAACACTTATCAACTCGTACCCTTGATGGCATGATAAATGATTGGTCGATGTCACTCGCTGAGTCACCCACGCATGCGGGAGTGTTGTTGCAACTGCCAGTAGTGGCCTTGGCTATCAATCAAGAAATGGTTATAGAAGAAGGGGGTATGAGGGATTTTCCTGTTGGTAGGGGACACCATCTCTGTGGGCGTATCGCTAATATTTCATGAGCTTCATCTGCGCCTCAACACTTGTGCATACATGTCGACCAGAGCAGGGGAAAAGTCATTCTTTGGCAATGTGTCGGATATTTGCAATGACGGGAAAGGGAAAAGACAAGTACTCACAGCACACTCCCTCAGTGCTGAGCATAAGAGAGAATGTTACATCTAGTAAAGGAGGCTATCATACCAGTGCTCCTGCATCCATTCATGAAAGGGCTTATGGGTGTTGAAAGATATGGTCACAAGAGTGGCATAATCCATTAGTCTGAGCTTTCCTCAGTGGAACCAAAATATTGGTGTTGAGAAGTTCGATAGTGCATCAGTTCTTAATACAAGATGCACAATATCAACAGCTGGGAGTCAACAAGAAAGCGAAAAGAGAGTGGACTCTAATTTAAGAGAGAACGTCTTGGACAAGAGCGGAGAGTAGCTTCCATGAGTTCTCTTCCATGCAAGTCAAGCACAGGCATGTTTCTTTCCTTGAAGGATAAACTTCTTTAGGATTTGCAACGTAACTCGTAGTATCTCTTCTTTCATTCAAGTGATTTCTTTTGATATGAAAGATATTTATGGGCTGTTAGAACCCGGTAAGGGAGGAAGTTTGGCTTTAAGATTTAGCATGTCAATAATCTTTCTTTTCTTTATGGTGGGATTAGTCTTATCTTGTTCGTGTACATGTTTACATCGTAATGATAACAGATTATCAAAACCAATAGTGAGGCAGTGAAGCCATAACCATTTCAAGCATGAATTAGTTTTAGAATTTGTTCTACTTTGATAACCAAGACGTATATGTTTATTATGGCAAGATTTTAACCCTATGTTATAGTTTTGAGCGAACTTTACGGGGATAGTGTTTTTACCAAAAGCTCATAAGGATAATTTGAGCTATCAACTTTTATGAAACTATTCTCTCTAGTTAAGGAAAGGTACGCCAATAGTATCAAGGATATGATTATGTTCTATGGGATAGTTTAAATTGGAATTGAGAACCATCGATAGGCCTAGGGTGGTGAATATGATTAACTTACAATATGATTAGAAAGTGGGAATAAGGTGATGTGGAGTCCCACATTCCCTATAGCATAACAGCTATTAATGATAGTTATTATGATAAATAAAATGCATCTTCGTATTTTAAAAAAATATGTTGACTCCATGTTGGAAAGGAGGAAGTGGATAAGAGAAAAGTTGTATTGTCTTGTAGGTGGCACTAAGTGCCTACCTAGTTATTGGTGGAATTGATTGTCTTAGGTGATTATATAATTACGAGACTAGATGCTATGGTTAGTATAGAAAT
>VDFB02370906.1:0-24396 GCA_007258455.2 Sequoia sempervirens
GAAATTGGGAATGCAATTATTCAAATTGATATAAAAAATGTTCAAGGTGAAAATGTTGGAAATGAAAATTTTGAACATAATATTGAAGCAAGTGTAAATTATGTTTCACCAAATCACATGAGAAATGAAGAACCTTGTATGGAAGAAAGACATATTCCAATTTCAAGACCTTCAAAAACCCCTAAATGGTTAATTGAAATTGATGAGAACATTATAAAGCAATTTTTGAAGGCAAGAGGTCAACACGAACCATTCGGTGGTGGGCTAGTAGACTTTTCATACAATATTTTAGCGATAAGACATTGATGGAGCAATGCCAACTTTTTGTACAATTGTTAAAGATGCAAAAGATGAGACCTTTGCTTGCCAAATTGAAGATTTGTGTGCACAAGAAGAAAGAAAAAAATAATATTATTGTCAAAAATAATATTTTTTAATGCTCCTCAAGTCTATTGGAAAAACTAACAAGAAAAAGATAAAGAGAGAGCTTCTTGGAGAGTCATTACAACCCGCCCTAGTAAGAAGCCATCAATTGAAAAAGGCTCGCTTGTTGAGACAAACTTGTATTGATTTTGACATAAATCATAGAACTTTGGATAGAGCACTTGCAAGAAGAGAAAGAATAGATGATCCTCTTCAAAGTGATACATGGGCTTTTTCCGGGAGGCTTCCACTTGTTGATAAGAAGCTAACTAATAGTGTAAAACAAGCAATTCAACAATTTTGGCATGATAACTCTAGAGTATCACCCAATGCAAAGGATGTTTTAAAGTTAAGAATTGGAAATCAAGACCGTACACCACATCCTAAACATTTCTTGGAATCAAGCCAAACAATGTTGTTCCAAAATTTTATTGAAACACATCCAAATATTGAAATATCACAAAGGACTTTTGAAGCTTTGAAGCCATTTTATTGTATGCCTCTTAAAATTCGTAATACTTGTTGCAAATACCATGTGGAGTTTTCAATGCACCATGAACTATTATGCTATATCCGTTCTATTTTGCATACTAATGAAATGTTGCAGGACTGCGGTGCAATGCATCTTCCGAAATCATCAAGGGACTTGTTGAAGATCTTTTTTATGTTCTAGAATACAGTGGTTGTTTTTTTTTCTATAGAAATGATTTTTTTTTTTTAAATGCAAAAGTGCTCACAATGTGGTGGCTTGTCCAAGTTTGTTCAATGTTTTCCATGAGGGTTCCAAACATGAATTTGGAAAGAAGCTTGTTGAGAAAAAAGAGATATGAGGCTTGATCAAATATACTTTCTGAGAGTGGAGGTGAAGGTTCTAGATGTGAGTTGGTTTCAAAAAGAATGTAGTGTTGCTGAATTTATTTCAGATTTTAAGGACAATCTCTTCTACAAGTATGCAAAGGCATAGTCATGGGTCTGGATGGTTGGATCAGCAATTTAGACTATGTAAGGACTTTTTTCCTATTGGCACTATTATATCAGTGGTTGATTTTGCAGAAAACTACACATTGCAACTACAAAATGAGGTGCAATCTCGGTATTACAATTCCATTCAAATTGCTATATTTGTCCACATAACATTTAGACATGCACATGATAGTACAGAGGAGGATCGAAAGATAATAAGAGAGTATCATTTTTATATGAGTGATGATAGATCTCACTCATCAGAGTATGTCCAACATTGTTTTGAGAATTTTTTTGAGTTCTTGCAGGAGCATGATATAACAATGGGCTGACATCTCATTTGGTCAGTCTTTACCTGAGGTCAATTCAAGAATGCTTTCGTATGTTTTATTGGTTGAGTGAATGCATGTAGAGAGGGGTGTACCTCATATTTGGAGTTTTGAAATTTGGGCATGGGAAAGAGACGATGGAAGCGGTGCATGTGTAAAAGAGCTCTAGTTAAGGAGCAATTGAAGATTTCAAGAGAAAAATTTAGTGATGCACATTCTATTGTTGATTGGTGTAGTTCGGCATTGTCACAGGGAGGGACACTTGATTCAATAGTGCACATATTCTTTTGGTTGGTTGAGGAGAGTACAATGGGAGGCAGATTGGATTGTCATACAATCAAAGATTCTTCAAAGATGCATTCATTTTGAAGCTTAGATGCAAGCACATGAACCATTTGGACATGAGATTTGGCTTGTTTTTGTCAGAGTTGTATTAAGTGCGAGTGGGATCAATGCGAGTCAAGTGAAGTGGGTGGATACATGGGTTCCACAGTATCTAACTCCATTATCTCAAACAATATCCATGAGAAATGACATAATGGAAAGTTCAGTTGATTACGACCGACTTTCAGATCTACTACAACCGGGACATGTTTTTGCAGTTGTTGCACCACAGGGGAATGAAGAGAGATCAGACTATTGGTTGGCTCGATGTGTGCAGGTAAAGCATAAGCTAACACAACCGATGGAAGATGATGATGGGTTCATGTTTCCTACAGGTTCATTTGTGGTTGCAGGAACTTGGTTGCGAACATATATGGTTAAAAAGAATGGCATACCTGCATTTGAAGACTATAGCTTACAAAACATTCTCATGTATTCGCACCTTGTTATAGCAACAAATGTTATTGTTCAGGCATCATGCGAGACCAAAGACAAAAACTATGGACACTTAGTAATGTTGATCATGAAGCAATATTGGATACTCTTAAGCAAAGAGATGACCCATCAGAATACTTGAATAGCATTTTCAAGAATGGAAGGTAAAATGCTTAGGTTCATTATGGTTAAGTTCAGTATAATTGAACTCTAAAATTGTAATCTTGATTACCTGAAATATCCATCTCTTCAAAGGGTCGGGAGTTCTAGAATATGCCCCTCTCAAAGAACCGACCAAACCATCTTTTGTAATTTCAATCTATATAGGTGAACAAAAACATAAAAGTGATCCAAGTTAGCATACAGTTGTCAGTAATAGGAACATATAAATACCAAATACAAAATAAAATGAACACATACTTCTTTAGGTTGATCTTTTTCTTTATCTCCTTTAGGTGTTTCGACACCTCCTCCTTGAGGTGCTTCAACACGTACTCCTTCAAGTGTTCCAATATGTATTGCTTTGGGCATTGTGTCACTTGTCAACAAGGACATAAAGCTCATAATTCCCTGCACATAAAAATGACAAGTACATATGAAACTACCAATCTATGTCAATATATGTATAATCAATATAAGATCTTAAAATTCTTAATTCAATCAAATTTGAGTTCAATTACCTTGCCCTTATCCAACATTACACTTCCATAATCTAGACAAGAAATTTGCATCTAGAAGCTCCGCAGGAAGGTATTTCCTACAAGAGGAAAATAAGATAAACATGCATAGAATTATTATATAATTTCATTTTAATGACAATTCAAAGGACAAGAAAAGTATACAATAAATAAATGTAAATGAGTAGTGCAAAAATATATCGCGTGTCGTGTCGAGGCCAAATGGGGCTATTTTCGGTGCTATCAAAGTCATTTTCAGCTCCTCCTGGGACATCAAAACATTAAATAGACCATGTAAATAAATATTAGTACATTATACTATCTCTTATTAATATTCATTTAAAAACAAATGCAAGTTATGAATTCACAACTTAAATTTTACCTGTGTCACTATTCCAATGTCCCCCTCTCTAGCAGGAGATGACTCTGTACGGTGTGCTCCACTCCCCTGCGTCTGATCTATAATGTCCACATCGTGGAAGTCATAATCGGAAGTGTCTAGAGGATGCTCGACAAGTTGTACAAGAGGACCCAAGCATATTTGGAGGCACATGGAGCAAGTATGTGGTACAAAAATATGTGGACCTGACGAGGATGATGCAGCAGCACTCGATCCATCACCAACATCACCAGAATGTGGCTGAGCTACTACAGAAGCATGTGAAACCAAAAGAAGACTCAAAGAGTGAATAGCATGGATAGTCTGTGTGGCCGCATCCTGCATAATATTTGGATGGTATACTGGAGGTGGTGGAGTAAGGCGAGGGAGGGGAACATGTGGGCGGGGTATTACTCTAACTGCCCCTTCTCTATCCTGGGGCATACCTCCACCAACGCCCTAGAAGGATCTAATGTCAAAGTAATTGACATGATGCCCTAACACAAACTCAGCATATATTTTTTTATAAAGTAAAATGGTGCATCCAAATTGTTGTTTGGTGGTTTCAAAAAAACCATACACCAACGATCCCAAAAGTTTTCTACAATGTCTCTATGAGTGCACCATTTTATAGAAAGTTTTGTTTTATTAACATTAACTAGAAAACCAGTGCGGGGGTTAACAAATAAAGAGGCTATTTGGGCTTTGGTTATTCCAAGATCTTTCACATCATCATAGGACAATCCACATGCATAATATTCTCTCATGTCTTCTCACCACGAATGAAAGGCATTATGTTGCGAGGAGAGGGTTTCTATATTTTTAATTATTTCTTTCATTGTGTTTGACATCGAAGATAATCGAGGGACTCTCATATAAACTTCAGAAATGCCCCTTAATTGTTGCAATTTTTCAGAAATTAATTCTTGAATTGATGGCTGTGGAGGTGGTGGAGGTGGTGGAGGTGGTGGGTGGTGGAGGTGGAGGGAGGTGGAGGTGGTGGAGGTGGTGGAATTGGTGCATTTTCATTGTCAGAGCCATAATGCCTGATTCAATATAAAAACAAATCAATCTAATTAAAATTAGACAATATAAATGAAAATATTATAAAAATACCCTAGTTTTTTAAAAATCCAACAAAACCCTAGTTTTTAACAAAAATCTATAAAATTTTCTAATTTTTAATCCAAATACATAAAAACACTATTTTTAAGTCAAAATCCATTGCAAACATTCAAATTTCATCAAAATCCATGCTAAACTCAAATTTTTCATAAAAATCTATCAAAAACCACCCAACTATTTAGGTCCAACCTTTACTGGGAGAGTTATCAAACCAATTATAGGGAAGCCATAACCATCATGAGCTTTTAATCATGCTTTTGATTGTTCATAATCATCTGCATAAAGTTCATGTACATACAATAACTCTTTTTTGATCATATTCACTATGTACATGGGATCAATGAGTATCCCCTAGGGTTTCTGCAAACTTGATATAAAGAAGACCATTGAGTGTAGTTATAGAAGAATCAATATATGTAAAAGAAATGTCAAAAAAATATTGGTTTTCCTTTATGATTTTGAATATTAATAATGTTTATAAAGATGGAAAAATCATTATCATCTTCTTCATTATCATTGTATTGAACAAAGTTTGTTGAATGAATTGGCAATGGGCTTGTAAATATTTGTAAGTATTGATTAGGTGAAAAAACCAATTTATTTCCTTTTTCATTAATAGGTCATCCAAGTGGATTTGATTAGAATGAGGTCTTGCACTTGGTTATAAATATGCTTACATCTTTCCATATCATGTCGAGGTGTACGATGATATTGAAAAAATGTTTTTGCATTAAAGTTTGGTGGTAAAGGTTTAATTGTTTGAATATGACTAATTGGGGGAAGTTGAATCATATTCTTGTTTAACAATTGTAACATGATCACATGGAGAGAATCAAACAACTATGAAAATTTCCTATCTCATGGCCTAAATTTATATCTAGAGTTATGTTTACAGTAGTTACTTCTGTCTCAATATTATGAGCAGTTTGACATGAATGTTTATCAAGTAATGAATTTTGTTTTTTTTTTAAATGATTGATAGTTGTTTTGAGGCATGACTTATATGATTGACCAATAGGAGCCTATGAAGGGGTACCTTCATACCAACTAATCGATATTCGATAATCATGAAGGGTTATACAAAAACGTGTTAAGGATGGATATTTCATTAGCAATTTCTTATCTTGAATATTAGGTTGTAAGTTACCTATAAACACCCTTTGAATGTCAACATCTTGAAGACTATAGGATAATTTCAAATAAAGGGATTAGTATCATTTCATAAAGTTTTTTATTTTCTCTTTAGGTCCTTGATTACAATGAACTAAATTTGTTAATGTAACTTGAGGACTGATGTTCACTTGAAAGTGTTGGAGGAAATCACTAATGAGTTGTGTAAAGGAGTTAATTGATTGTTTGACAATGAACAAAACCAATCCAAGGCCATATCTTTCAATGATCTAGAAAAGAGTTTCACTATGAGTGAATCTTCAAAAATAAAGTCTCTACACAAGGTAGTAAAAACTAACAAATGGTTATTAGGATATTTTTTACCATTGTACTTTCCAAAGCGAGGTATTTCAATGTTTTGTAGTATAGGTGTATTTAAAATAGTGAACATTAATGAACTATGTGTAAGGTATTTTGGATGTTTACTATTGGTTTGATTTTGGTTTAAGTTTGAAATTTGTTGTTGTATTAATGTCATGCTTTAAATAAAAAAGTTGATTTATCACAAAATCATTGGGCCACATGTTGTGAGAGTTTTTCAAGTATGGTGAACTAGTATGGAGGAATGGTGGGATATTATATTTCATGTTTAGGAGGGGTGATGAATATGGAGGTGTTATAGGTGAAGGGACAAAACTATTATAATTTCCACTAGAAATTCCTAAGCTTGAGTTTAAACCATTGTTATATTCCATCATTGATGCTATGATTGGAGGTGTAAAGTTGGGAATAGAAGGCATTATTGTGGGAGAGGAAACTTATTTTCCAAAAGGATTTTGAGCATTAGTCAAAATTTTCGTGAAACTAGCTACCGAAGGAATATTAGAATCTACTATATTAGCTAGGCTACGTAACACTTCTATCCCTTCCTAATCATTTACCAACTTCCCAATGCTATCCAAAAGAGGGATTGCTTCTCCATCCAAAGGTTCAATGCTTAAGAATTGTTGAATTCATTGTAGGTCTTTATCCAATTATTCTAGATTATCATTGGGGACCTTAGAAATAACATATGCCAAGTCCACATAAATGTTAGGTTACAAAAAAGACATGGGTAATGTAGGACTAGGGAGGGAATATAAGATGGATTGGGTAGACATAATACGTTGAGTGAAAGAGTTATAAGAATCAAGCTCAACATTGGCTATGATTGCAACATAGGAAGCCATAAGTCTACAACTACATCTCACGTGGGTATTAGTGAAGTGACACAAGGTCATGAAGCTCATAAATTTTCTACAAGATTCAAAACAATTTAATGCTCATACAATGAAGGGAAAACACAAAATAGTCACAAAAACTAAAATAATTTGCACACACAAAACCCAAAACAACATAAGAATCATAGAGATAGAACTATGATCCAAATCTTTGTCAAAACTGATTGGACAGGGAATTGGCACCCTAGACTGATGAGGTTGATTTTTGTTAAATTTAAAATCTAAAAATGAGATATAGTATCTGAGGATCCTAATTGAAGATGTTTAGGTCTGCCAATAGGAATACTTTTAGAAATGCACAAAATTTTAATTTTATATACATGCAGCCATAATGCCTGATTAAATATAAAAACAAATCAATCTAATTAAAATCAGACAATATAAATGAAAATAGTATAAAAATACCCTAGTTTTTTTTAAAAATCCAACAAAAACCCTAGTTTTTAACAAAAATCTATAAAATTCTCTAATTTTTAATCAAAATACATAAAAAAAACTATTTTTAAGTGAAAATCCATTGCAAACATTCAATTTTCATCAAAATCCATGCTAAACTCAAATTTTTCATAAAAAATCTATCAAAAAACCCTATTTTGAAAAAAATCAACTAAAATTAAACAAATCTAATTGAAAATTTGATTAGAGCAAATAAAAAATCAAGAATATAACCTGTTGGAGATGGATTTCAAATCGGATATCTGATTTGCGCTTTCCACTGTGTGCCCGCCGCGGTTAAGCCGAATGCAAATGACTTTTGGTCGGTTTCATTCGGCCCGAAGTTATATATATATGCCCACAGAATCGAATATCCGATTTGTAAATCTAGCTTTTTGCTTTGCCTCGGTAGTCACCCGAGCCCCAAAAAGTTAACTTGGCATTTTTGCATTTTTGAGTCGTAGAAACACGTATTTTTTTCTCCATTGCCACTTTTTGGCATACCATGATCCTGCACATGCCCTGATATGAAATTTTAGTCAACATATTTACTAAAACTATAAGACAAAGGAAAAATAACTACATTCTACATAAAAATACACTATTTACGAATATATACTAATACAAAATGTTAAAAATAATTTATATTTTAAATCCTATAAATTTAAATTCAAGTAAATTATAAGTAATTTAATTTTAATCTTAAAAAAAGCTAAATTTAGCATTTGTTAATTTTCTTCATTCACCTAATTTCTAGTGGAAAAAAATTACAACCATTTTATATTAAAAATTGAAAATGTAACCTTAATAGGTATATTCAATGGTATTTTTCCAATATTTAATTTATATGAAATTAAGTCAATAGATTTAATGAATAAAATGACATTTTTGAAATATTAAATTTATTTAACTTAATATTTGCAAAATATTAAAATATATTTTAATATAAAAAATGTGTATTAAACAATCTATTCAATAAATTCATTTTTGAAATATTAAATTTATTTAACTTAATCTTTGCAAAATATTACAATATATTTTAATATAAAAAATGTGTAGTAAACAATCTATTCAATAAATTTAATATTTCCATTTTTCATATGTATATGTAGATATTTTATTTGATTTTTTTTAATATAAAATACAAAGTAACCTATTTATACGAATTCCGACGGGAGCAAAAGCAGCACATGACTTCCACCTGCTTGTCATTTTCAATGTAGCTTCAAAAACTTTACACAAAATATTCCTTCATTGCTTTCACTGTATAACACCTCTCAATGTAATTAACTTAAGGAGTTTTATTAACACACTCATGTGACTATAATCCACTCCTTACTACCATTATAGTTATGCATCTTAATATGATTAATGAGATATTATTAGTAATTATGAATATTTAATATAAATTTTATTATTTAAATATTTTAATTTAAAATGTAGTTGAAATTCATTGTAAATAATTTACATATATCATAATTGATTTTTTTTTATTTAATTATTTAAAAAATATTTTTTTTTAGAAAAATAATGCACCTTTGGTCAAGGGAAGTCTTAATCATGGGTATATGCAAAAAGATGTGGCACAAAAAAGATATCACTTTCTTTTTAATGCTTGAAATGAGCATTTGGCGAGCGCCAAATGGTTTGGATAACTAGGTCTGAGGTTTGGTCATTCCAAACCAGGTTTAGTGAGTACCAAATTTGAAAGATGTTATAAAAATTAAAAACCAATCTTTCTTTTCATTTTTCTTCTCTTCAACTCATGACTTGCATATTTTCTTCTCCTCAACTTGCGCTCATCAAAATGCATTATCATTTTTTCACCTAGAGGTTGTGAAATATTCATCAAGATGTTGCCAAGATGCCAAGGAGGTAAGTATCTCTAATTTTTTAGTTTCAAATTTTGATTAAATTGTAGATTGAATTAGGTTTTTTATTAAAATTTGTTTTAATTTCCAAGAAATGATATTTCACTCCCAAATGTTGAAAATCATCCATCACCTCCTCATGAAGATCCTCTTGGAAATGAACCAAAACATCTCCCAAGAACACGAGAAAACATACTAGGGAAAATAGTACACAATAAAAACCAGCTCAAGAGGAATTGATTACAAGGTTGAAAGATCATGCTGCAATAAATCCTCATAGGAAAAGACTTGTTGAATCCCTCCAATCTATTGTGTCTCATGTAGGATCAATTAGTGAACAAATCAATTTTTGGTCCAATAAGAGGGAAGAACAAAAATAATTTTATGCAAACAAACTATCCTCTGAGCAAGTAAAGAGAAAAAGAATTAATAAATACAACTTATGTGCCCCCTTCACCGAACCATGAACCAATCAACCCTTATAAACTATCTATAGGAGGTTCCATATCCATTGGTGCCACCATGAATGGATAAATAATATTTTTTGGGCTAGGTGGTGGATGGATTTTGACTAGCCTCCATGCAATAATTATGAGGTGCCACAATACTTTTTGAGGAAAATCTATTGTGAGTTTTTCCTCAACGAGATTTAAAACTATTTTAACTTTCTAGATTTTTAGGGTAGAGGCGGGGGCTCCTCACATGATAGGGTGGTGGAGCATTGCAAGAGTTGTTGATGAACTCAAGCATCCAGGATCATCCGAAAAACTAAGATTATCCTTCTACACGAGAGCAACAAGAGGATGAAATGCTAGAATATGGTGCAATAATAGAATGATGATATTATCACACTCTAGATGATACAATATGCATCAACACTCCCTTGAACTAAGTGAGTTGATATGGACTCATCTGAAATAGCTAGGAGCCTGGAGAGGTGAGTGCTAAATATATAGCATAATGTGGGCAAATAATTCCAAGAGGGGTAATAACTCCAAAATAACCAAATTAGGTGGGAGTTATGCCTACTTGGAAAATTCCAAATAGGTGGGATAACCTACTCAAAAAGATACAAGATAGTGGTTTTGTGAGGTGGCATGAAAGTCAAAAGAGGGTGTGAGACTCAACCACCCAAGTGTGGATGAGAGCGATACATGTAATTGGTGGATTATGTCACGTGTCCTCACATAAACCATGTCTCATATAACCTAAGTATGCTTAATAATGTGTAGGAAAAATAAATATTAAAAAACCTACACTAACACCCCCCCACCCCCCTTAAGCATAGCTTAGGTGGGTGAAAGGATGAAACAATGCAAAGATGGGTCCCAACTACATGGCCATGTTAGGTACCCATGTACAATGATAAAAAATCTCAAAAGATGAGAAAGGGAAAACCCGTAGGACAAAACTCCCCTGAAGAGAAAAAAAGAAGAGAGACATGTATAGTCCCCAAATGTAGAATCTCTTGCATTGTTGGTGAATGCTCGATACAAGAAGCTGAAGATTATCCAAGATCACTGAATAATATTCCTCCCCTTAAGAAGAAAGAAAACCAAGGATGTATGTAGGATATCTTCCCATTCTTGAAAGGAATATGAAGGAAGAATGATTAAAATGTATGATATCAGTGAACTATGCTTAGGTGTCCCCATGTCGATGTCGTAAGCTGTCACCATCAGATCAGGTGTTCTAGGCCACACTGTAGAAGATGACAATCTAGGACCTAGTGGAGATGGATGTAGAACAAAATCTGAAGACAACAATATCTTCTCTGAAGACAAAGGTGTCTCCTCCAAATGTTGCTCAATAGTAGCCATAGTCATGTAAAACTGTGAAGAATGATCACGTGGGTAAAGAACAAGAGGTTCAAAAGGTTTCCCCTCAACATCTAAAGAAAACGAAGCAAATTCATCAAAGAGAAGATGTATGCACTCAATTGTGTCCTCCAAGTCTGCAAGATAGGACTCACAAAACAAACTTGCAATGTTTATCAAGTACTCATCCCAAGTAGTTGTGTCTAGAAGACCATGAATTCCCTTCTACACTAAATCAATAGAAGCCTTGGATGTAGCAATACCAGTATCATCATCGAAACAACAGGTGATGTAGGAGATGGAGTGTTAGCACATGTCTCTTGAACCTTAGCTGAAATAATACCAAGATTCACTTGACTATACTGAATCTCCTCAACAATGTTCACACTAGATGCCTAAGTCTGTACATCAGCTGAAGGAACATCAAAGGAAAAATATGAGGTGTGTACTCAAGATTGATGATCTACCTCCCCAAATACAACAATATCTTTGCTATGCAAATCTTGAATAATCATAGAATCTGGTGTGAACTCAACACTCTTTTCTTCCCCACCATGTGTGATATGATATATAGAAAGGATATTTTTTGACAATGAAGAAACACAAAAGACATCATTGAATGATCCTTCGTCTATGTCAATAGATCCTTTCCCATGAACACATATATATGTGTTGTTATCCATCAGGATGTTTGGTGATGAACAAGTTTCAAATGAAGAGAACATAATCTGTGATGAAGCCATGTGATGTGAAGCTCTAGAATCAAGGATCCATCTCCCTAACTTAGAATCTGCAATGAAAAAAATTTCTTTCCCCTTTTGTTTCTCTGACTTTGGTTTAGAAGAAGATGATGAATCCTTTGACATAGTTGCAACAAAAATTGATTTTATTCTTTGTTAAAAGATTCTTCAACTCATGAATTTGTTTTAAATAACATTTATGTTCATCATGCCTAGATTTCTTGCAATATGCACATGTGGGCTTCTCCTTTTTAGATGATTCCCATTTTAAGGAAGATGATTCAAATTATTTAAGTGGCTTGTTCTTTTTCTTCTTTTATTTTTGATCAGGATGCCTTGATTCTTTTTGTACCTTAGGCTCACTAGCCACCAATGCTTGTGACTTGGAAATCTTGATGAGACCCATTTGAACAACTTCGCTTCCTCTTGGATTAGAAGATATGAAAATTCATCAAATGTAGGCACAACATATGCAGTTCCCATAGAAATCCTATTGGTGTCAAAGCCACAAACAAACACTGAATACTTAGGACCAAGCTTGGATAACACATTGAGAATCAACTGTAAATCCTCCTTAGTAATCTTGCAATCCTTTATCTATGTTCTTAGTTGCTTAATATTGGAGATATAGTCTTGGATGTGGTCAAAATTTTTTGGATCAAGATTCATCAAATCATTATCAATTTGATAAGCCCTAATCTTATCAGTTTTACCATACAAGTTTTCAAGAGTCTCCCAAGCTTTCTTAGGTGTCTTGCATGATTCAAGATGAAATTGTAAATCAAAAGAGACTAGTGAACAAATGTAACCAAAATATCTCTCATGTTTGATCTCTCATTTTTCCTTAGAATCAACATCAGTAGGCTCAGGAATAGATTCTTTTACATAACCTATGCAACCTTTTTCCCTTAGATAATTCCATATTGATTTTTTCCATGATTCATAATTATACAAGGAGTTAGGAGTTCAATTTGATTTTTCCCCATTGTACTATCACACAACAAAAGAAATGAAAGAAATCAAAACACCACAAGAACATCCCCAAAATTCAGTCAATAAATGACCCCCCTCAAAAAAATACGATGGTGCCAATTTATAATTACTGCGTTTATAGTTCTGGAGTTGTTACCAGAGTTTTACAATGTCAAATATTGAACCCAAATACTCGGTGATCCCATAATACTGGTTTACAATTTTTGGCCAAACTGGACACTGAAACAATTTTTTATAACTAAATCTTCACTTTCAGGCACCTATAGCGGCTAAACCATGAGGAATTTGAAGATGATGAAAACTAGTGATTTGTGACATTTTATTTGTAGATTCTAAATATACTTTTTTCAAAAAATTTGGAATCAGATTGCACTTCTTTTTCCATCTCCTTCGAAAACCAGTTTTTTTAGAAAACAACATTTTTAAGGAGTGGTGCTCACCATATAACACATAATTTTTTTTCCATGAAGGATAAAATTCTAATTCTTTCTAATTTAGATTTGTAACTATGATATCTAGTGCTTCTAATTGGTTAGATAGTTTTTTATTGAATATTTTTTCTTTAATCAAGTTTCGAAGTCAAACCTATTACATTTCAGACATAGGCGGACTGTATAACGTATAACTTTTTTTGTATACATATCAAAATTCTTTTTTTTTTTGTTGGATCAAGGACTTCAATATCTGGTGCACTCATATTTTTCAATTTTTATTTTTATAATATGCTATTTTTTCGCATGTGCAAAATAAAGAGCTTGATTTTCAGTGAAAAACCTATGTTTAACAAAACTAAAAAAACAAATAAATAATAAAACCAAAACATATTAAAATTGTAGTCATTCGATAGCTCGTTCCGAGGATTACCTGATTCCAGTTGGGTTTGTGAAGTCTCCTCCATTTTCATCCTCAACCCAAGCTTGGAAGGGAAATTTTTTTTTTTTTTGGTGCTAGAGAGCAAAAAGGTGGGAAAAGGGGGGTTTGAACTGGGGTTCATTCAAACCCATTCCCCCCTTTCAAAAAGGGGTTTTCATTGTGTTTTTTGGCGGGATGGTGGGAACTTGCATTGAATGGGTTCGCTCGAACCTAGGTTCTAGCGAACCCTCTTTTTCTTTGTTTGAACCTATTAGTTCACTCGAACCCCAAAAACAATTTTTTTTGGCATGGGGTCATTTTTTTCAACTTTTCCTTCCTCACTCCAATTGTAAACCACTTTTGTGGGTTCACCCTACTAAAAGTAAAAAATAATCTCAGAATAAAAACCTTAAACTAGAACCATTGTGTAGTGCTCATAAAAATATGAACTTTCAAAAAAAGAATCACCTCGATTTGGGGTTGTATGTGAAAGTTACAACCATTTGAAGTTCCAAAAATTCATGAGAACTGTCCTTCAGATCTACTGAGAAAACTTATTTTCTAGAAAATCCATATCACTTGAGAAAAAATGGAATGCGCCATTGTGAAGCCTATGAAATTTTACCCCAAATAAAAAAAAAATTGCTCCTGAAAAGGCCTCTGTGGTGTAGAGGCACCATGATAGCTCAGTTTTTTGCAAGTTTTGTAAATAAGGTTTTATGTTAGTTCTTGGGTGCTTTTTGAGTTTTTTCACTAAATAAGGTCATAATAGACCATTTTTCATGTGTTTTAGGTCTTTACGGGTCATGGGTTTTAATAATGTAAAAATTGTGCTATTAATTTCTGGATTTGATTGTGCTATTAATTTGATATCTTTAATGTAAAAATTGCTTATTTCTTGGAAATATTGTCATAAAAGTTGCAAAAATGCACAATTTGGGAATACCAATAGTCATAGGAGTTGGAGGGTCAGTTTTGTTGGTTGTGGTGAGGAGGAAAAAAACTTAAACATGAATCTCTCATTGTAAAGGTTGGCTCTTGAAGTTTTGGGTGAAAATCAATAGAAAAGCTCTTTTAATTTTGTGTTTTTCTAGAAAATTTATTGTTCTCTTGAATTGCATGGCCTGTACAGTCAGGTTTTGATCCAAAGTTGAATTTTATTCGATGGAGGATTGAATTAGCATCATTTTGGTTTTTTTGTGATAGGATTTCATTAAGTTTAAATCATTTTGTGACCAAATCTTTGGAGGCGAGTCTATAAACACAAATTAAGGGTTTTGTAGACACTCAAAATGTAATAAGTCCCCATTCCACCATTGGATTTTGTTGTAACTTGGTGGAATGGGTGGTATATGGTAGGTTTAAGTTTCCATGAGGTTTCAAGAGTAGGGGAGGCCATTTGAGGGTTTTTGTGTGATGCTCTAGTTGGCAAATTTGTGTGTTTTTGGTGAAAATTGGTGGTTAGAGGGTGGTAAAGGTGGAAATCTCTTGGGGAAACGAATTTTGAAGGTTTCCTAAGCATATGAAAACCTATTGGAGCATGCTTTATGCATTAGTAAGGTGCAAAGAGATTGGGAAGGTGGATTTTCAATAAAACCCCTTAAAAAATGCTAGAAATGAGGGTTTTGTAGTTTGGTGTCTTAAGGGGCCTATCTTCTGCTACAAATTATGGATTTTGGGTTTTTGTGACCAGTTTGAGGAATTTCCATGGTGATTGAGGGCTGACAACAACTTTAAAGAGTACTTTCTTTGTAAAAGTGGCCTAATTGGCTTATTGGGATGGTGTAGCAACAATTGTTTGGAAGATATGCTCCAAAAAAAAGGTATTTGTGTTTGAGATATGTTGAAGACAAGCCTAATGGGTATCTAAAAATTTGATGTTCCAGTGGTGAAATGATCTTCCCTAAAATATATGCTTGAAAACATCGTTTTGGAAATCTAGTAGAGAATACAAGTCAAATTGTGCAAATCAAAATTGTTGGAGTCTTGAGGCTTGGAAAGTGATTGAGTTGTGTTATTTGGGGTTGTGTGAACCTATTTCACCCCTTCTCTGCATCAGTTGGTATCAGAGCTTAGGAAGTAGGTCTTTTGAAGGTGAAAAGTTGTAGATTAAAGAGTGAAAAGTGAAGTTGAAGAGTCAAAATGCCTCCAAAGGGTAGTGTAGTACTTGCAAGGGAGATTAAGATGTTGAAGGAGTCACAATAATCCATCTTAGCTAGGTTTTCAGCAATGGAGAAAGAGCAAAGAAAAGGAAAGGCCACTGATGAGGAAAGTGACTGTGAAGAATAGGAAGAGGGTGAGTAAGAAAACCCTCCAAGAGGAAGAACCCAAGATGCTAATTGGGATCCTGATGAGAGGAGGATGATAAAGATGTTAAAGGTTGTGAAGTGAGATTCTTTTGATGTGAAGGTAGAAATTCCAATGTATAATGGCGAACTAGATATTGAAGAGATGTTAGACTAGATAGATGCACTAGATAATTTCTTTGAATTCAAGGAGGTTGTTGATGATCAAAAGGTGAAGTATGCTAAGACAAAGGTAAAAGGACTTGCATTGACATGGTGGAATTAAACCCAAGATGAGAGGGTAAAGAAAGGTAAAGCAAAGATTAGCTCATTGGATAGAATGGTAGCAAAGGTAAAGACATAATTTTTTCCAAGTGATCATTCAATTTAGACATTCAAGAAGTTGCAGAGCTTAAAGAAAAAGAACAAGGATGTTATGAAATATACTGAGGAGTTTCACAAGCCTAGTATAAGGTCTGGTCATATTGAGGATGAAAATGAGAAGATTGCAAGGTATATGTGTGGCTTAAGGTATCAAATCCAAGATGAATTGAGTTTGGCTACACCAAGGACAATAGAAGAATGTTTTCAATTGGCTGCTAAGGAAGAGGAGAAGCTGAGAAGAAGGAGAGAAAGAAAAGGAAGAGGAGCAAGGCATACTTTTGAAGACCAAGAAGAATCAATCAAAGGAAAGGAGCAAGTTGTTGATCCAAGAGGTGGATTCAGAGGTTTCAGAGGTAGATTTGGTGGTGGTAGAAGTTAAAAAACATTTTTAGGTAGATTCTATCATTGTAATGAGTTTGGTCATCCAACATTCAAGTGCCCTGAAAAGGAAAGTCCTACTTCAAGTGGTGGTGAAAGGAGAAGTAGTAAAAGAGTGCAATTGGTGCAAGAAGATGAATGTGAAATTGTAAATTCTCCTAGTCATCTTGCTACTCGAGAAGTGGGAGAGTCATTGAGGGTGAGAAGACAACTCTTAAAGGCATCAAAGGAGAAGGAATCTACACAAAGGAGGACATTATTCAAGACTGCATGTAAATGCAAAGGTATGGTATGCAAATTTGTGGTAGATTTAGGTTCTACTGATAATATGGTGTCTAATGAAATGGTAGATAAGTTGAACTTGGAGAAAACTCCTCATGAAATACCCTATAATGTATCTTGGTTGAATGATAATCAGTTTATCTTGGTGAATGAACAAGCATTAGTTGAGTTTCAAATTGGTGGATATAAGGATAAGTTTCTTTGTTATTTTACCAATGGATTGTTGCCATCTACTACTTAGAAAGCCATGGTAGTTTGACAAACATGCACTCTATGATGGTAGAAATAATAGTTATTAGATTGAGAATGAGGGAAGCACTTTCACTTTGATTCCATTGCTAGAAGATGTGAAGGAGCAAACCAAGGAAGCAAAAGTGATAATGATAGGTAGGAAGGAGTTTGTAACACTTGTGGAAGAAAAACATGAGGAGTGTGCAACCATTACACCAAAAAATATATCAAAACAGTAAGTCTAAAGAATAATGCAATGCTAGGAAGGATGATGATTTGAATCCAACAATAGGCCAAGAGATGGCCAAAGATGAACTTATTGTGAAGACTCCAAATGGATTGGAGAAGTGTAATGATATTATGGTCGGGACATTGTTTTGTCCATTGATTGTGAAAGAGGTTGGTGGATAGACATATTTTTCCATTACAAAGGTTGGTAAACCTGATTATACAAAGGTATTTGGGGTAGAGAACTTGAGAATAGACATGAAGGAAAAAGGTGGAATGAGTAAGGGTGTTTGGCAAGGAAAATTGGATGAGTTTGGGTATGTTTCAAGTGTGAAAGAGAGAACAATAAAAGTAAAGGTTGGAAAAGGTCAGTGTGCAGGTGTCAAAGTAGGTGCAACATCAATTTATGATGAGAAAAAGATAAGAGGTCATACCACAAGTTAGTCTGTGAAGGTGGAAGCAAGCTCAAAATAAATACAAGTCTTCAGTATTTGACTTAGTGGAAAGGACAACCAGATGAAGATGTAGGATGGAGAGAATTCAAGTATAAAAGGAAACATTTCTTTGATGTTCCTCAAGGGACTTGAGGTCTTCTTTTAGGCTGGGTGTATGGTGCAAGGGCACCATGATAGCTCAATTTTTTGCAAGTTTTTTAAATAAGGTTTTATGTTAGTTCTTGGGTGGTTTTTGAGTTTTTTCATTAAATAAGGTCATAATAGACCATTTGACATGTGTTTTAGGTCTTTAGGGGTCATGGGTTTCAATACTGTAAAAATTGCTCATTTCTTGCAAACGTTGTCATAAAAGTTGCAAAAATGCACAATTTGGGAATACCAACGGTCATAGGAGTTGGAGAGTCAGTTTTGTTGGTTGTGGTAGTTTGTTTGAGGAGGAAAAAAACTTAAATATGTTGAATCTCTCATTGTAAAGGTTGGCTCTTGAAGTTTTGGGTGAAAATCAATAGAAAAGCTCTTATAATTCTATGTTTTTTCTAGAAAATTTGTTCTCTTGAATTACATGACCTGTATGGTTAGGTTTTGATCCAAAGATACATTTTATTCAATGGAGTATTGAACTAGAATCATTTTGGTTTCTGTGTGATAGGATTTCATTAAGTTTTAAGCATTTTGTGACCAAATCTCTGGAGGCGGGTCTATAAACACAAATTAAGGGTTTTGTAGACACTCAAAATGCAATAAGTCCCCATTCCACCATTGGATTTTTTTTTAACTTGGTGGAATGGGTGGTATAGGGTAGGTTTAAGTTTTCATGAAGTTTCAAGAGCAGGGGAGGCCGTTTGAGGGTTTTTGTGTGATGCCCTAGTTGGCAAATTTGTGTGTTTTTGGTGAAAATTGGTGGTTAGAGGGTGGTAAATGTGGAAATCTCTTGGGAAAACTAATTTTGAAGGTTTCCTAAGCATATGAAGACCCATTGGAGCATGCTTGATGCATTGGTAAGTTGCAAAGAGATTGGGAAGGTGGATTGTCAATAAAACCCCTTGAAAAATGCTAGAAATGAGGGTTTTATAGTTTGGTGTCTTAAGGGGCCTATCTCTGGTTAAAAATTGTGGATTTTGGGTGTTTGTGACTAGATTTAGGACTATCCATGGTGATTTATGGTTGAAAAAAAGTTTAAAGAGTACCTACTTTGTAAAAGTGGCCTAATTAGCTTAATGGGATAACGTAGCAGCAATTGTTTGAAAGATATACTCCAAAACAAAGGTATGTGTGTTTGAGAAATGTTGAAGAAAAGCCTAATGGGTATCTAAAAATTTGTTCTACTGGTAAAATGATCTTCTCTAAAAGATATGCTTGAAAACATCATTTTGTAAACCTAGCAGAGAATACAAGTCAAATTCTGTAAATCAACATTGTGAGTCTTGAGGCTTGGAAAGTGATTGAGTTATGTTATTTGGGGTTGTGTGAACCTATTCCACCCCTATTCTACATCACTCCATATGGCTGAGAACGAGCCTCCCAAAGTTGACCTTTAAAACCAAAAGCTTCAATGAAGAGTGGGGCCTAAATTTTAAAAGGAGCGTTGACGTCACTACTGATGTAGGCTTATATCAGTAAAAAAAATATGCTAAATTTGATGGTTATGCGCCCATCAAAATGGAATATTCTCCAGCCACCGAAATATGCTTGTCAAATGGAATATTTTTCCTGCTAGATTTAAACAATCACCAACTAATTTAAAGTTTTTCCAAAGTTGGCAAAATAGCCAGAAGACACACCAAAAATAGGAGATGCACGCAGTCTGAGGTCGTAGGAGCTATATGGTGCAAAGGCTAAGGTGGATATGAACGCAAGTTTTTATAAATTTTTTTTTGAATATTTTAATTTCTAAGATTTTAATAAATAATAATAAAAAATCTTAAAAAAAGTGACCTGGCCTTTTTAAAAAAGGTCTACAACTTTTAAAGGGCGTGGGACCCTATGAGGGACCTGCCAAATTGAGTGCATAATATTTTTGATGATGGAGAATGATGCAGAGGGATGCAGGTACAATCGTATGGATTCCATACAGAATATTCTCTGCAAGATTCTTCAAGCCCTCCAAAATGGTCAAAAAAAAATTGAAGCCAAAATATAGAGTGTTTTATATCAAAATTTGTCTGTGCAACCTTCTGGACTCAATGGAAATATCCATTTTCACTGAAAATGCACCCAATAAAATCTTAATGTTGAATTCCTCCCAAATCAAGAAGGGTCTTGTAGATTTGAAAGCTCTGATACCATGTAAGAGTTGTTGATGAACTCAAGCATCCAGGATCACCTGCAAAACCAAGATTATTCTTCTACATGAGAGCAGCAAGAGGATGAAATGCTAGAATATGGTGCAATAATAAAATGATGATATTATCACACTCTAGATGATACAATATGCATCAACACTCCCTTGAACTGATTGAGTTGATATGAACTCATTTGAACTAGCTAGGAGGGAGAGGTGAGTGTTGAATATATATCATAATGTGGGAAAATAATTCCAAGAGGGGTAATAATTCCCAAATAACCAAATTAGGTGGGAGTTATGCCTACTTGGAAAATGCCAAATAGGTGGCATAACCTACTTAGAAAGAGACAAGATAGTAGTTTTGTGAGGTGGCATAAAATCCAAAAGAGGGTGTGAGACTCAACCACACAAGTGTGGGTGAGAGCGACACATGTAATCGATGGATTATGCCATGTGTCCTCACATAAACCATGTCTCATATAACCTAAGTATGCTTAATAATGTGTAGGAAAAATAAATATTAAAAAACCTACTCTAACAAGCATGTGTTTGTTCCTTCAGTTGTGAAGGATAGTGTCGAGGTGGATGCCTTAGATTCCATTAGCTCACTCACTCAGAGACTTATACATTATGTGAGGCATCTAGTACAAGGTTATGTGGGTGAGTCTTTTAGGCCTTGAGTTCCAATTCATTTTTATCAATCTTATGATGTTGTTTAAACTTATGATCTTGAGAATATTTAGGATATAGCTATGCAAGATACATCAGCTGCATAAGGGATGATTATGAAAAAATATTTGTTGAATGAAACATTCAACATTGATACTCAAGTAAATTTCAGCAAGTTCATTTAATTTTGTTTATTAATTTTTATTCTAAAATGTAAAAATAACTAAATTATTCAAATGATTATGATGAAAATTCAAGGTCAGAGTGTTCATGCTACTTGCAACATTCCCATACCCTCGTATTTCATGACGTAATTA
This sequence comes from Sequoia sempervirens, assembly GCA_007258455.2. Taxonomy (NCBI): domain Eukaryota; kingdom Viridiplantae; phylum Streptophyta; class Pinopsida; order Cupressales; family Cupressaceae; genus Sequoia; species Sequoia sempervirens. The sequence goes on from VDFB02370906.1 coordinate 21,327, forward strand.
AGTCCACATGTATGTAACTAGTAAATAAATATAAATATTACATGTGAATAGTTGAACCTTATATGAATGGTTTTCTCATAACTCACTTTGGCTATCAAATAGTTTGATAGTGGACCTTCGACATCGATACCTCGCAATAGTCGTTGACGAACTTTCTCCTTGGTAACCTTTATTCATTAATGGTGTTGTAAAATAATGTTAGGTAATTTTGGTAAATGAACAACATTTATTGTTTCATTTTCAGATGTTGACATCAGATATTCCTCATGATTTTCATGCCACATTGGACCATGTTGTTGTTGCAATAATAAAAAATTCTGCTCCTTTGACAAAGGTATGCGATAGATTAGTAAATTTCACATTATATTTTTTCTTTTATTGATCTATTACTAAAAATTTTAATGATACTTGTATGTAGTTTAATTGTTATCTTGATGCTTTCTATAGGGGCTTGTGACTCCAGATTGTGAACATGCCCCTATTATGGATTAGCATGCTAATTATTTGTATGTGGTAAGTGATTATTCTATTATATGGTATTCTATAATTCAATTTCTATAATATTAATGTCTATACTTTTTATTGTATTAGATGGGCCTCCAGAAAATTTCTAGAGAGGAGGACGAGTGAGCACACTCGAAAGACATGAGAATCATATGCATCTCCATCTAGATGATAGTCAAAGGCAGCTCATGTTCTATTTTCTTCCCCTACTGGGAAATGACTACATTAGGGTTCTTTGTTGTATGCCTATGTGGCAGTTTTGGACACATATTTTGTATTACGGATATGTGGCATTTTATGTCCATATGATTTTTTGTAAGCTTATATGATTTTATTGGATATATTTTATACTTTTATTGACATATAATGGTGTGTGACCTTACAAATTTTTTGTTAATCAAATAATTTTTACCACTATTATCCATATTTTCACACAAAATGATTAATTCAATAAATTAATAATTATGCAGAGTTCATTGTTAGTAACCATAAAATTGTTACAATTTATATCATAGGCCTCTTTAAGGGGGGAACCACCTTTTCTTTAAAAAATATTGGCTCACAAGAATTTAATTTTTTGAAGTCTTTATCAAATATATTATGGATGAATTTGAGATCACAAGCATTTGGTAACATAATGAAACTAAACATTATTATAATCCAACCATAAAAGATATATTATTAGATCTAATTCACTATATCACATGTGTAAAGATCACATTTTCATCTTAACTTATCACATTATACTTTTAGATTTACCCTTACTTTAGGCACATCATGCTCTATATCACTACACATAGAGCTTTCATTGTGGCATATTTACATTTTAGAGTGACCTATGTCCTTACATCTATGCTATATATGTTCTCAAATACTTATATTCATTCTCATCTAGTGTTATATTCTTTGGTCATTTTATTAGCATGATGATGATTTCTATATGTATGCACATATAAGACATAGAGATTAGTTCATAAAATTCTAGTATTATCATAACTTCATAGGAATGTCTTAGCTTAATTGTTAGGATTTTCATAAATTTCTTAGGACAATCATAGGTTCATTAAAACCATGTGTTACATTCTTAGGATAGTGATAGGTTCATTACTACAGTTATAACTTCATTAAGACAATCATAGGCTATTTAGATAGTCACACATTTGTGAAGATTGGCATAGTTTCATTACATGGTTGTCATAACCTTGTTAAGATAGGATTTAAATTCATTAGGAATTCCATAACTATCTTAGGATAGACATCTAGCTTTAGTGGGATTTCCATAACTTCATTAGGGTAGTCTAATGAATGTATGATAGTATAGATTCATTAGGACTGTCAAAATTTAATTAGGATACTTCTAATGAATGTAGGAAAGTCATAGGCTCATTACAAATGATAACAATAGTACTTAAATGACAAAAAATTATTGTGTTCTATTTTTGTAATATGACCCTAGGGTGATCCCACAATACTGGTTTACAATTTTTGGCCAAACTGGACACTGAATTTATTTTTTCTAACTAAATTTTCACTTTCGGGAACCTATAGTGGCTAAACCATGAGGAATTTGAAGATGATGCAAACTAGTGATTTGTGACATTTTGTTTGTAGATTCTAAATATATTTTTTTTCAATTTTTTTGGAATCAGATTGCATTTCTTTTTCCATCTCCTTTGAAAACTATATTTTTTCAGTAAACACCATTTTTAAGGAGTGATGCTCACCATATACAACATAATTTTTTTTCCATGAAGTATAAAATTCTATTTTTTTTTAATTTAGATTTGTAACTATGATTTCTATTGCTTTCATTTGGTTTCATAGTGTTTTATTGATTATTTTTTCCTTAATCAAGTTTCGAAGTCAAACCAATTACAATTCAAACATAGGCAGACTGTATACAACATAATTTTTTTTGTATGTATCGAAATTCAAATTTTTTTTGTTGGATCAAGGACTTCAATATCTAGTGCACTGATATTTTTCAATTTTTTTTGATAATCTTCTATTTTTCCACATGTGTAGAACAAAGAGCTTGATTTTTGGTGAAAAACCTACATTCAGAAGAAATAAAAAATAAATATAATAATAAAATTAAATTTATTTAAGATTATACTTTTTGGGAAGCTTATAATAAGGACTAGATACTTACAAAAAATAAAATTTAAATGAATTCATTTGATCCCCCAAAAGGTAAATCAAAAGTGGTTTTTTATTAGCATTTTGATAGGTGTAAAGGAGACTCCATTATAGGTATGGTTTAAAACTAGTGGGGTTCTATCCAAGGGGGTTTGATCTAATGTGGTTCAATCAAACCCTCTTCAATTGGAATCCTTTAAATGGAACTTTTCAAGGGTTAAATAATTATATTTTCTAAAAATATGCGATTTCAGCAAAAATTAGGATCTCCCAGAAATTGTAAACTAGTATTGTGGGATCACCCCCTAGAGGATGAAGAATATGATTTTTGTTACTACTCTATTGTCATGTTCATGGTCACTATCTAAAAGATTATTTTTAATGGTCATAATCTCTCTTAATATTTATAACTTTGAGATAAACTTTG